>PVLA01005375.1:118850-148507 GCA_004027455.1 Hydrochoerus hydrochaeris
TTCCATAAATTCCTTAAACATGGAATGGGGCTGTTTCTACCTCGCAACCCAGGTTTTCTAGTCAGCTTTATCCTAGTCTGAATTTAACCTAGGCAGCTTTAAACTATAACGGCTCAATTCCCGGAATATTGGGGGGAGATGAGCAGCATGGAGCAGTGTAGACCATGCACTGTTAATAAGAGAAAATTTCTCTTACACCAGCACTCAGGAGGCTGAGGCAGGAGGATCATTGCAAGTTCGAGACCAGCCTGGGCTATAAAGTGAGTTCAAGGCCAGCCTGAACTGCATAGCAAGGCTCTGTCTCAAAAAAACCCAAATAAATAAATAAACCAACAGCTCTCCCAGAACACCGCGCTCCCTGTGGCCAGAGAATTCATCTCCTGGGGGACCCAGGACACAGCGAGGTGTCCCAGCAGGGTCCCTGGCCTCCACCTGCTCCAAGCCAGTTTTGACAACCACAGAGGTCCCCAGACATCACCCAGTGTCCCCCTGAGCCAGCACTGCCCCAGTTGAGTCCCCGGGTCAGGGCATCCCGCCGCCCCCTACCCTGCTGAGGCCCCAGGGTGCCGCCCACAGAGACTTCCCCACACGGAGTGG
Source organism: Hydrochoerus hydrochaeris (assembly GCA_004027455.1). Lineage (NCBI taxonomy): Eukaryota > Metazoa > Chordata > Mammalia > Rodentia > Hydrochaeridae > Hydrochoerus > Hydrochoerus hydrochaeris. Next base: position 119,448 of record PVLA01005375.1, read on the forward strand.
GGAGAGACGGGTCTCAGTCCCGGAAGCTGGGGCCCCCGGTCACCCTGCCTGCCCCAGTGCATCTTGCTGTGACCCTGGGACCTAACTCAATATCGTCCCCAAATAATAAACGCAGGAGCTTTTAACCTTGGCGCTGCGGACACCGACAGCTACACCCGCCTGCCTTTCTCCCACTTGTTAAGACCCAGGACTACTGGCAATACAGCTTTCAGCCAGCAGGGGGAGCCAGTGCCTTCATAGCTCGGCCTGTCTCCGTCTCGCCTCTTTTTTTTTTTTGCAAGGGCAATTAAACCCAGAGCTTTGGTACTGAGCTACATCCCCAGCCCCTCCCCACCTATTTTTACATTTTATTTTATTTTATTATTTATTTTATTTATTTTATTTTATTTTATTTTTGGTACCGGGGATTGAACTCACAACCTTGCACTCACCAGGCAGGCACACTTACATCGCTGAGCTAAATCCTTAGCCCTACTTTTTATTATTTTTAAATTTTTTTTTTGGTACCAGGAATCGAACTCAGGACCTCGCACTTCCAAGTAGACACTGTGCCGCTGAGCTCTATGCTGGTCCCTTATAAAATTTTAAAACATTTTAAAATAATTTATTCACTTATTTATTGTCTTTGTGAGACAGGGTCTCGCTATGCAGTTCAGGTTGGCTTTGAGCTCACTTTGTAGCCCAGGCTGGTTTTGAACTTTCAGTGATCCTCCTGCCTCAGCCTCCTGAGTAATGGGATGACAGGCGTGAGCCACCACACCCAGCTCTTTATTTATTATTATTTTTAGTACCAGGAATCAAAGTCATGACCTCACACTTGCCAAACAGGCACTGTGCTGCTAAGCCATATCCTCAGCCTTATTTTTCTTAAATTTTGAGAGACAGGGTCTTGTTAAATTGCTCAATCTTCCTGCCTCAGCCTCCCAGAGAGGGAAGATGGGCATGCAACACCCCACCTGGTTTACACCTCATTTTCCAAATGAAAGTTCTATTATGCCAGCTGTGGTGGCACACGCCTGTAATCCTGAAAGGGAAAAACTGTACCAGGAAAAGTGTTATTTTTTAAAAACTTTTTCTTTGGAAACTGCCTAGCTCTGTCCCTGCTTCAAGGCTCCATAGTTACTTTCTTGGTTCCTGTAACCACGAGAGTGTACGTCAGCAGGCAGGGTGTCTGACTGTTCTACGCTTCAGGCCCATTCATCCAGCCTTGTCATCGATGGTCTTGCTGCTAGGTGACCAGAACACGGCGGGCTGCTCTGTCCTGCCTTTGCACCTCTGGCTTGCATATCATATAAAAGTCCAAGCCCGCAGGACCTCCGTTATAAACAGCTGTTTGCTCCCTCCTGATTTTGTCAGGCTTTTTTTCTTTTTTTTTAGTAATGGCCCAGGTATCAAATTCATGGCCTCACACTTGCTGGGCAGGTGCTTATGACACTAAAAGTTAAATCCCCAACCCCAATGGCTGCCATTCTTTTCCTAGACTCAGTTTTGTTTTTTTTTTTCTTTGTCTTTTTGAGACAGGGTCTCACTGTGCAGTTCAGGCTGGCCTTGAGCTCACTTTGTAGCCCAGGCTGGTTTCGAGCTCGCAATGATCCTCCTGCCTCAGCCTCCCGAGTGCTGGGATTACAGGTGTGAGCCACCACGCCTGGCATCAGTTGTGCCACAACAATCCCAGCATTTGGGAGGCTGAGGCAGGAGGGTCAAATGAGTTCAAGGCCAGCCTGGGCTATGTCAGCCCTCGATGGGTTCAAGGTCTGTTTGGTACTTATGGTCTGTGAGCTTTGGCATCCCTCTCTGGACAGCCTGGCCTCACATCCCCCAAGGGTGGCCTCCTCATATGGCCCCAGGGCCTGAGGTTGGGTCCTGTGTGCGCTGTCTCCCAGTGACCTACTTGCGGCCTGCACTGGGAGACACCTGGGCTCTGTCTAGCCCGGGACCCTGGGAATCTGGCAGTGAAGCCTCCTGGGGAGGCTGGAGCCACGGGGGCCCCCTGGGGAGGATGACTGGTGGCAGGTAACAGCGCCCTCCCTGTGGCCATTTCTCTGTCTTCTGAGTGTGTCTTGTCACCTGGCGGTCTGCTGCCCAGTGCGGAGTCCCCGGAAGCTGGGGCTTCTGTGGTCAGGGGCCCTAAAATGCCTGCAGCTGCGGCTGGAGATGCAGCTCAGTGTAAAGGTTTGGGTTCAAACCCCAGTAGCGGGGACAAAATGCCTCCCCCAAACAACTAAGGGTTTAAGAGTGATAAGCAGAGAGTGGAGTTTAGACCTTTGTGACACTCATTTTGCCCTTCATAAACGAATGTCGTTCGGTCTAGCAGAAGTGACAGAGAGAGTCTCACCTTGTAGTCCAGGTTGGTCTCGAACTCACTATGTAACCCAGGCTGTCCTTGAACTCACAACGAGCCTCCTGGTTCTGCCTCCTATGTGCTGGGATGACAGGCAAGTGCCACCATGTCTGGCCTATTTTTTATTTGGAGATACAGGTTCAGTCACTAAGGTACCCAGGCTGAGCTCCAACTTTTGATCGTCCTGCCTCAGCCTCCTTAGTGCTCGGAGGACAGGTGTGCTCCACCACACCTGGCTTCCTCAGGGGTTCTGAGGGCAGTCAGGTGCCCCTTAACTCTGGGAAATGAAGAGAGCGACACCATCTTTCTTGTCAGGGTGTAGCTAACTCTAAGCCACCTTCCCTGGGCTCTTGAAGGAAACCCCTCCCACCCCATTGACCAGATGAGCCTGGTCCAATGGTCAGCACAGCAACGGAACCACCTGTGGCCCAAAAGCCAACCCAGTGTAACCCCAGGAAGTCAACAGGGCAATCAGCCAAATGAAAATGCACAACTGGGACCAGGAACATTGACTTTGTCCCCGCCTGCAACGGTCAGGGCCAGGAGAGGCCCAGATAAAACCTGCTATGCCCTGGGCATGGTCCCGCCTGTCAGGGTGGGGGCATTCTCAGCTCTCCCCAGCCAGCAGTGCCCGGCCTTGGGCGCCCCACCTCGGCTGCATGGTCTCCAAGATGCTCCCTGCTTGCCACCTGGAAGCTCATGTGGGAGGATGGATTTTCTGATTTCACAACAACCTTCTGGTGTCGACTATGAACCTTTATGATGGGTTGGATCTGAAGCATCCCACAATAAGCCTGTGCTTTTAGGGGCGCCCCCTGTCACTCCATGACTCCGGGAGGCTGAGGCAGGACGCTCACCAGGAAGAGCCCAACCCAAGAAATTTAGTGAGACTCTGTTTCAAAATTTTTAAAAAAGGAGGGGGGCGGGGATGTAGCTCAGTGGCATAAGCGACTGCCTGGCACGCGCAAGGTCATAAGCTCGAGTTGCGCCCCCTTCCCTCTGTTTCTCCTTCTGCCGGTTTCCCAGAAGCCCTCTAGGTTGCAGGTTTCCCTTGGCCGCGAGCTGGTCCTCGAACCCGCGTTTCACGTCGCTGGGTTACAGGAAGGCCACAGCCTTGCCTTCGCCGGGTCACGTGGGCGCCGGGCTGGCCGGGAGAAGCCGGGCAGCCGCGCAAGGTGCCTCTGGGAATTGTAGTTCCGGCCCTGCCTCCCTACGCTCCCGTCGTGCGCTGCGGCGCCAGGCGGGGCAGGCCGGTTGCTAGGTCTTGGCGAAGCGCAGCCCTCGCGCGAGTCTCTCTAGGTGAGCGTCTTCCGGAAACTCAGGTTTTTGCACTCCAGCCTTCCGTGGATAGGAAACAGGGGTGGTGACGAGGGTCTGGGCGGTGACTGGCAAAAGGGACCGTTTGGGCACTGAGGGGTTGGCTTGGTCAGATTTGCGAGCGGGAGGGTGGGCGTGCGCCTGCGCCTGCGCGTGGCGCGCGATGTCGCCTTAACGCGCGTGCGCTGAGGCCTTTGAGACCCTCATTCAAAACCTGGCGTGTTAGTACGCATGCGCGTCCGCTGGCACTTTCGGGAGACCCCGTGCACCCCAGGTGTTTCCGGTGACCCCAGTGGCTCCTAGCTGCCAGCCCCTTTTTCGGGCCGCTAATTTGGCAGCTTCCCGATCAGTGATGACCCTCTCCCAATCTCGAAATTTCTTTTAGGAAGTCCTAATTTTTCAATAAGCGTGTAAGTTGATTATCTTTGCAAATAGTTATTGGAAGTGTGAATTTTCAAGGACTTTTTCTTTCGCAGACCTAGTTACTGACTCCAGGGCCTCAAACATGCTTGGGCAAGCGCTCAACCATTTAGCTACATCCTCCATCCCCCCTTTCTGTTTTTTGGGGGGGTTTTTGTTTTGTTTTTGTATTTTTGTTGTTTTTTGAGTTAGGGTATCGCTATGCAGTTTAGGCTCGCCTTGAGTTCCTTTTGTAGCCCATGCTGGTCTCAAATTTGCAACGATCCTCCTGCCTCAGCCCTCTGAGTGCTGCCGTTACAGGTGTGAGTCACCACGCCCGCCCGGCGATCCTTTTAATTTTGAAAAGCCGTGAGGCACTAAATTGCTCAGGCTGACCTTGAATTTGTGATCCTTTTATCTCATCAGCCTTCCACGTAGCTCAGATTAAACTCGAGTTACAGGTGTGTGTCGCCCCATGTATCTCTTTGAGGCCTTTTCATAAGGTGAGGTTGAATCTCTACTGCAGCGCACCCCAGAGGCTCCAGGTTCTCCATGCATAGAGGAGAATAACAGGGGTACTCGCTCCATCTAGTTCGAGTTCCGGCTGCCATGGTAGTGTATACCTGTAATCCCAGCAGTCTGGGAGGCTGAGGCAGAAGAATTGAGAGTTTGAGATCAGCCTAGGCTACTTAGGGAGACCAAGTCTCAACATAAAAAATGAAAAGGGGATGTCACTTAGTATGACTCTGGATTTAATCTCAATATTATAATTTGTTTATATATACGTATGCATATATACACACACACACACTTTTTTTTTTTTTTTTGAGACAGGGTTTTACTATGCAGTTCAGACTGGGCTTGGAACTCACTTTGTAGCCCAGGCCGGCCTCAGGCTCACATCGATCCTCCTGCCTCAGCCTCCTGAGTGCTGGCATTAGAGGCGTGCAAAAGCAGACCTGCCTTAATGTTTTGTTTAAACTATCTGTTTTGTTTTGATGTTTTCAAACACTGTATTTCTGCATAGTTCAGGCTGCTCTTGAATTTGCCTTGTATGCCAGGGTGGCCCCAAACTCGGGCTCATCTCTGTCACAGCCTTGGTCCTGGGATTACAGGTGTGTGTCACCAGGCTTTGCTCCACAAATACTTCTCATGCATAAGTGTTTGTTTGTTTGTTTATTTATTTATTTATTTTGAGACAAGGTCTTACTGTTCAGGCTGTCCTTGAATTCTGTGTAGCCCAGGCTGGCCTTGAAATTCATGGCAGTTCCTTTTTGGCTCAACCTCTGGAGTGCTGGAGTTACAGCTGTGCAAAACCACACCTCCCTGCCCAAGAACCATGCCCGCCTTTTTTTTTGTTAGTGCATAAGTGTGTCTTGAAGGTTGTGTGGGATATGTTTATACTAAAATAATTATTGTTTATTTGAAATTCATATTTGGCAGGACAGCCTATGTTTTGTATGGTGATTGTCCTCACTGGGAAGGGTTCATTAAAAATGGGAATCTTGGGGCCACTTTCCACTCGGTGGGGCAAAACTGTACCCTGGAAACTGTGCTGGGCACAAGCATCCACTTGGGGCGTGGGTGTGGGCGTGGGTGTGTTCCGAGCCTGGCACCCGCCCTTCCTTCTGGTTGGAGTTCTCCCCTCCTTCCAGGTCAGCCATGGGTCTTGGTCTCTGGGGAGTCCTCCTGAGATGCACCCTTTGTGCACCCCAAGAATTAGAAGGCTCATTTATGAAACATAACTGAATCTTTTTAATCTTTTTTGAGACAGGGTCTGGGTACACAGTTCAGGCTGGCCTTGAACTCAGTATTTAGCCCAGGCTGGCTTTGAGCTCAAAGCAGTCCTCCTGCCTCAGCCTCCCAAGCACTGTGATGATAAGCATGCATCACCATGCTGGCAGCATCACTGAATCTGAAGCCAATGTGTGCCCTGTCATAGCTTTGCCAGTTTCTGTTCCTGGTCCCCTGCCAGTGGTCAAATGCCCACTGCATAGTAATAGGAGCTGAAGCTGGAAGGGAGAGGACTGGTGCCTGAGGCCTCCCCACTGGGGAAGGGCTGAGGTGGACCAGGATCCTCTGCTGCAGGACCAGTTGGCAGGTACTGCCTGGCCAGACACCCTGGGGTCTCAGCTGTGAGTCTTCACTTTGGTTTTGCAGGGACATCACCATGGCGGCTCACCCACTCTGAATAGATGCCACTTCCTGTCCCTCCTCAGTGCCAGGCTGGGCTGGAGCAGTAGTGCACTTCTGCCAATCCCAGGCCTACAGCCTCCTGTCCCCCTAGAGGTGGAGTAGAGACCCCCAGGAAGGGACAGGTGTCCTAGGCCGCAGAAGGGAGTGGCTCTCAGGGTTCCCTGCTCCCTGAGGCAGCCCCTGGGACAGTCACCCCCAATTCCCAGGGACCCCTCTGTCCCTGTGGTCTTTGCAGTTGCCTCCTGACTTTCGAACGCCCTCCCAGGCCGCTGTGTCCTGACAGCAGCCTCCCGTGGCATCGCCTGTTCTGTTAGTCTGCAGACAGAGATCATAGCCTTGGAGGGACAAACGAGGCTGTGTTTCTGTTTGCTCTGGAGACAGTGCAGTTTTTGTGTCCTTGGCAGGCCTTGGGGGCTGCAGAATTGGTGTGTGTGGGGCCAGGGATCCAGTGAGCCACTAAGGGCCCCCACGGGGGGGGGGGGCTTGCCTGACCTGGAGCCCATTCCGGTCTCATAGCTGAGGTGACCAGGCAGAAGTCCTGTGGGTCCTCTGTGGTGACAGGTGGAGTTGTAAACCCATCACCCAGATCCCGGGGCCGTCAAGGGATGAGCCAGGTGGTACCTCATTAGGAGGGGAGCCCCAAACTGGGAACTAATGGGCACATCCTCTCCCCTGGAGGGGCAGTGGGCTCTGGGGTCCCAGCGTCTTTTGAGGTCGTAGAGAGAGCTACTTTAATGCCACCCGTAGTTTATCACTAGTGAAATGTCAGGCAGCGCTGTGTGATGGAAACATAAGAGCTGCAACATTAGTTTCTTTTTTTCTTTCTTTTTTTTTTTTTTGGTACTGGGGGTCGGACTCATGACTGCGAGCTTGCAAGGCAGGCACTTATGCTGCTGAGCTAAATCCTCAGCCCCCGCTTTCTTATTTTTTGATGACTGTAGGGGGCTTTGCTGGGTAACTGCTCTGCACTGAGCTGCACCCCCAGCCCTTTTTATTTTGAGACAAGAGCTTGCTAAGTTGCTCAGGCTGGCCTCGAACTCCCAGCTTAGCTTAGCTTCCTAACTGGCTGGGATACAGCTGTGCACCACCATGCCTGACGTGTGTTAGAAAAACGTTAACCTATATTTTAAAAAACCAAAAAGTGTTGAAATTCATTTTAATAAAATGCTTTTTTTTTTTTTTTTTTTGCTGTACTGGAGATTGAACTCGGGGCCTTTACACTAAGCTGTATCTCCAGCCTTTAGATTTTTTTTTTTTTTGCAAAAAGATCTGGCTAAATTGCCCAGAATAGACTTGGATATGGGATCGATCCTCCTGCCCTTTTAAAAATTTTTTATTTTCAGGCAGAGCCTCGCTAAGTCCCTGACTAGCTCAGGTATTCTGCAAACCTGTGACCCTCCTGCTCAACCTCCCAGACTGCTGGGAGTGTGCGTGTGTGTGTCACCATGCAGTGACAGCCGCGCTCTGAGCATATACACTCAAGTCTGGTGGTGATGGGGGTGCTCTTCTGCCCAGGGTGGGGTGGCATGTGCTGCTATGCGACCAGCCTCTGCTCACGGCCACCTCTGCTCAGGTCTTCAGGGTCTGTGAGCTGCTGGACTGTCTTGTGGGGAGCCTTGTGCCGGGCTGGGTTTGCGCTTGGTGCTGGTCATCCCCAGGGCAATTGCGATGGTCCGATGGGCGTCCCGTGGCAGTGAGCTGCACCCTGCCAGCTCAGCTGGCAGCTTGAGGCTGGCAAGTTGGTACAGCCCCAGAAATCCCAGACCCACCAGTGGTATCCCTAGTCCTCTGTGTGTACCAGGCCTCTTGTTGGGCTTCCTGTCCCCCAGCCTGCTGTCCTTGTCGTCTGTGACTCCTGAGAGCAGCAGGGTCTGCAGCCGTCTTCCGTCCAGCCCTTGTGGACATCGTTGCGCGCTGTGGCTGGGCAGTTCAGTGGTCAGCGCTCACCTAGCACACACGGGGCCCAGGTTTTATCCCCAGCGCTCAAAACTAAAACCAAACAAGTGGTGTTCTTTTCGGTACGAGGGACGGCCCAGCTTTCTCCACGAGCCAGCAGAGACTTAGACTCTGCAAACCAGAGCTTAGTAGGAGGTGGGCCGCGCCTGGGCTGCACCTCCAGGCCGGGCTCGGGATTGGGATCCGGCCTGCTCAGCCTCGTCCAGCCCCCAGCCTCCCGGGACAGACTCTACCGGCCCCTGTCCAATGGCATCCTGCTGCCATCCGTCTCTGTCTTCCACAGTCCCTGCCCGCCGAGGACCAGCATGGATCTGAACCTGGGCCTCAAGGAGCAGCAGGGTCCCGAGCAGGTGGCTGGGCGCACAGAGCAGATGCCCACGCCCTGGCAGCCTGTCCCCGTGCTGTCCGAGCAGCAGTCTGGGGAGGTGGAGCTGGTATTGGCCTACGTGGCGCCTGTCCTTGACAAGCGCCAGACCTCACGCCTCCTCCGGGAGGTGGCTGCCGTCCACCCGCTGCCCGCGCAGCCCCACCTCAAGCGGGTGCGGCCCCGGCCTGGCACCCATGGCACCCCTGTGTTGGAGCTCCTGCTGTGCCTGGCCGGCCCAGCCCCGGGCCCGAGCTCACTGGCCGAGCTGCTTCCCGAGCCCTCTGTGGACCCCCGCGGCCTGGGGCCCCCCTTTCTGGTCCCAGTGCCCGCTCGGCCACCCCTCACCAGGGACCAGTTCGAGGAAGCCCGGATGCACTGGCCCACAGCCTTCCACGAGGACAAGAGAGTGACCAGCGCGCTGGCCGGGCAGCTCTTCTCCACAGGGGAGCGAGCAGCCATGCAGAGCCACATGGCGCAGGCTGTGCGCGCAGCCCGGCGGGCGGTGGCCCAGGGCCACCGGGCCGTGGGGGCCGTGGTGGTGGACCCCACTGAGGACCGCGTGCTAGCCACAGGCCACGACTGCTGCAGCGCCACCAGCCCCCTACTGCACGCCACCATGGTGTGCATCGATCTCGTGGCCCAGGGCCAGGGCCGTGGCGCCCATGACCTGAGCACCCACCCGACCTGCACCTTTTCCCAGGCCACTGCCCCTCCGGCCCGGGCAGGCACCATGCGCAAGCTGGAGGAGGAGGAGGACGAGGACGGCCAGCCCTACGTGTGCACGGGCTATGACCTGTACGTCACCCGGGAGCCCTGCACCATGTGTGCCATGGCCCTGGTTCACTCCCGCATCCGGCGCGTCTTCTACGGGGCTTCCTCGCCCGATGGCGCCCTGGGCACCTGCTTCCGCGTCCATGCCCGGCCTGACCTCAACCACCGCTTCCAGGTGTTCCGTGGCGTCCTGGAGGACCAGTGTCGCCTGCTGGACCCCGACACATAGCAGGCTCTGTGGACCTCCTCTTCCAGACCTTCCTCTGTTTCTGGCCAGCCCACGTGGTCCAAGGCTGCCCTGGAGGCTGCTGTCCTGTCCATCAGTTCAAGGACACCACTTGGCAGGGTCTCCATCTCCTCACTGACAAGGGTCCCGCCCCGGCAGGGCTGGTTCCCTGCCTCGGAATCCTCTGCCTGCTGTGTGTCATTGGGAAACAGCTGACCTGTGCCAATAAACCTTTCCTGCAACCCGAGCTGCTCTCTGTCTAGAGTTGCTGGCATCTGGTGGGGACCCGGGGCAGCGCTGCATGACAGGCTGGGAGCTTTTGCCGGGGGTCCTCTGAGCTGAGCGTGGTCAGGCATTCTGGGGTGTCCGGGGGACAGACGCATCTGAACAATGGCAGTTTGGGCTCAGCTGACCCAAAGGCTTCTTGTGGGGGATGGGAGAGGCTGTTCCCCAACCCTTTCCTTCCCACTGGGCTCAGAGGGGAAGCGTCGCCCGGGGACCCCACTTCCCGCTGGGTCACCTGCTAAGCCAGCGGCTGAGCCAGGCTGGCCTTTCCGGCAGAAGCCTGATGCGTTGTTCCCAAACAGGGCTCTCTGGTTACTGAGGGCGGCCCCAGCCTGTAGCTGGGCATTGCTCAGATCCCCCAGTGGCCACGGGGTCCCTGATGTCCTGTCTCCTTCCAGGTGGCTGCAGGCTCCAGCACAGGTGCCAGGTCAGCCCAAGTGGGAATGTCTGGTGAGTCCAGTGGGGCTGCCATAGCTGAGGGTCTGCCACGTGTCCCTGGGAGGTGTCCCCAGGCGGGGAGGGACAGCAGGGCCCACTTTCATCCCTTGCCCATGCATGACCTGTCATAGTGTAACCTGCGTTCTGGGCACCAGTTTGGCTTCCATGTGTGCTTGTCTGCAAAGCTGCCATATCAAAGATGGCAGGAAGCTGGTGACAGGGCCATGGGTTCATGTGTATCTTCTGGGTTGGGAATGGTGGACGGTCAGGTAAAGCAAGTGGCCTTGGAAGATGACCCAGGGGCTGTGCAGGCTCCACCATAGCTCCCTCATCTCACCATTCCTGGACCTGCAGGATGCTCACCCCAGGGCCTTTGCACTGGCTGTGCCCATGAGCCATAGTCTGCTGGGTTCCCCTCCCCACCCCAGCACACGGTGCCCTGGAGCTGCCTCACTGGCCTCTTTCTAGCAGTTTGCATCCTGCAAGCAGTGGTTGTATAGGGTGTGTGTCTGCCACTATCAGTTAAGCTGAGGCCATACTGGAGTGAGGTACCTTAACCCAGGGATGGATTAAGGTAAGAAGGGGGCCAGGGAAGGCAGAGACAGAGCCCCCGAGGCAGGAAGGGCCTCCCAGGAGCTGCCCAGTGGCTTTGGCTGGACACAGCTCCAGGCCTGGGCCTTTTGGTTCTGTAGCAAAGCAGGTACATTTCTGAGGTTCCCAGCCGCTGGCACCTGAAGACCGCTCTGGGGGCCTGGTGCAGTGGTAAACTTCTGCTCGCGGGACACTTGGGGAGTGTGTCCTGAGGAATAACTAGATAATAAAATGACCAACAGAGGAGCTCACCACACACTGAGTGACTTGAAGCAACAAAATTTAAGCCAGCAATGGCATCTCATGCCATACATCCCGGCTACTCAGGAGGCTGAGGCAGGAGGATCACTGGAAGCTAGAGGTCAGCCTGGGCTATAAAGTGAGCTCAAGGCCAGCCTGAACTGCATAGTGAGACCCTGTCTCAGACGAAAAAAAGTTTGTTTGTTTGTTTGTTTGTTTGTTTGTTTTAATAAGTAAGGCCAGTGTAGCGTAGTGGTTGAGTGTTTGCCTAGAGTGTCAGAGGCCCTGGATTTAATCCTTAGGACTGAAGAAAAAAAAATGTAAAACTTTGCCATCTTAGAACCTGAGAGTCAGAAGTCTAAGGTGAGACTTTCTGGGGAGAGCCCAGATCACCCCGCCCCCCCCAGGCCCCGCAGCCCTTGGTCGCGCAGCCCCTTCCTCCGCCTGCAGAGCTGGCAGCAAGGTGTCTCCTCCCTCTCTGTTCCTCTCACTCGCCCTCCCGCGCCCTCTCCCGGGCATCCCCTCTTTGCCTAGCCCTTAGCCCAGCTGCAGCCTCCCTTCCACTAGGGAAGGTGTCACCACCTCGGTGTGCAGGCAGGGTACGGACAGGGGTCACTCTGCTGCAGTGGGTCACAGGCCCATCCTGGGCTTTTTTCTCCCTGCAGGGAAGGAGAATAATTTCCCGCCCCTGCCGAGGTTCATCCCCCTGAAGCCCTGCTTCTACCAGGACTTCACCGATGAGATCCCCGTGGAGCACCAGGTGCTGGTGAAGAGGATCTATCGGCTTTGGATGTGTGAGCCCTGGGCATGGGGCTGCGGGGCGGGACACAGGGCCAGGGCTGCCCTGTCCTGTCCTCAGGAGCCTGAGGCAGCAGGGTGCAGGGACAGGGTCCCTCAGGAGTCCCAAGTGTAACCTGAGCCCATCTGTGCTCCCCACTGTGCCTGGGGCCACATCCTGAACTGGCTGGCCGCCTGGCTTTCCCCAGCTCCTCCTGAGGTCCCCAATGTCCCCAGAGCCCAGGAGGTGACCCTCTGGCTCAGCCTCGTCTCCCTTTTCCCCACCAGTTTACTGTGTCACCCTCACCGTCAACCTTGTCGCCTGCCTGGCCTGGTGGATCGGCGGTGGCTCGGGAGCCAACTTCGGCCTGGCCTTCGTGTGGCTGCTGCTCTTCACGCCCTGCAGCTATGTGTGCTGGTTCCGGCCCGTGTACAAGGCCTTCCGGTGAGTGCAGGACCTGGGGGACCGACTGGGGCACTGCTGTGTGCGCACTGGGTCCAGCCCAGTTATTAGCAGCGTCTGTGTGTTCCACCATTTTGGGGCTTATTGGTCCCCTGTGGTACTAGGGGAGGAACCCAAGACCGTCACCCTGAGCTCCACGCCCGCTCCTTGTTACTTTTGAGACACAGGGTCTTTAAGTCGCTGCTTTGCCCAGGCTGGGCTTAAACTTGTGATCCTCCTGCCTCCGCCTCTCTGGGTGACAGCCATGTGCAGCCACTCCCCCAGCCTCTGTTTTTTGTTTGTTTGTTTGTTTTTGTATTTTTGAGACAGGGTCTTGCTCTGCAGTCCAGGCTGGCCTTAAGCTCACTTTGTAGCCCAGGCTGGTCTCGAACTCGTAGTGATCCCGAGTGCTGGGATGACAGGTATGGGTCACCACAACTGGCTTGTTTTCTATTTCAAAAGCAGCTTCCATGCGATTTTCTTCACTCTCCACAGTTCACCTACTCAAAGTGGACGGTTTGGTGTGGTAGCGCATTCCCAGGGCTGCCCAGCCGTGGGTTGCTGCCCGTCTCTAAACACTCTTAAGACCCCAAAGGAAGCCCCACCCGTACCCCTGAGCAGTCCCCCTACCCTCCCAGCCTGGCACCCACAAGGCCACTTCCTGTCTCTGGAGTGGCCTGTCCCAGGCGTTTCCTGTCCGTGGAGACCGTGCAGACATCTTGTGTCTCATGTCTCTTGCTGAGCACAGGAGGCCTCAAGCTGCGTCCGTACTGTGCTCTCTGGCCTGGCGGGGCTGGACAGGTATGGACATGTGGGAGTGGGGTAGTGTTTGAGACTGGGTCTCTGTAGCCCAGGCTGGCCTAGAACTCACAGCGATCCTCCTGCCTCAGCCTCCCAAAGGCTGGGATGACAGGCATGTGCCATGCCACCTAGGGTCACAGGATTTGCAGCCTCCACCCCATGTCCTCACACAGTCCTGCCCCAGCCTCTCCCATCCCACCACCCCCACCCCCCGGCCTGAGGCCCCAGCAGCATGGTGTAGCCAGCAAGGGGAAGGGTTGTGTATCTGTCCATCCTGCGATGGACAATGGGGCTGTGAGTCACGCTGCCGTGGACTCACTGGCTGGACAGCTGGCTGCACACATTGTCACACTGGTCTGTGTCACGGTCGCCCCCAGACTGGCCCTGGGCTGCAGGCCTAGTGAGGGGGAAGGTGCCTGAGGCCTCCCTGAAACAGGAAAGACTGGAATCCTGGGGGCCACCGGGGGGTGCAGGGAGGAAGCGGGGAGGGGCGGCCCTGGTGCTCTGCCCGCAGGCACCCCTCCAGGGTGCAGGGATGCCCTCCCCTGTCCCTCCCATGCAACCTCAGGCCTTAAGTGTGCTCTTCTTCTGTCCCTACAGAGCTGACAGTTCCTTCAATTTCATGGCGTTCTTCTTCATCTTCGGGGCCCAGTTTGTCCTGACCGTCCTTCAGGCTATTGGCTTCTCGGGATGGGGCGCATGGTAAGCTCTGCCTCGGGGCGCCGTGGAGGGGTGTTAACTGCGGGAACAGGCAGGGGTGCAGCTCGGTCCCAAGCCCCTGGGTTCTGTCCCCAGTAGGAAAAGAAAGAATTATAGAAATAAGTGTGAAAACAGACCCTGAGCACATATCCCGGGCGGGCCATGGATTCGGGGTGCGGGTGACTCAGGCCCCTGGTGGCACCCTGCTGCCTCAGCCTAGGGCATCTGTGCCAGCATGGCCAGGAGGTTCACATGTGTGCCACAGGCTTGAGCCAGGTGGCCCAGCCTGGGGAAACTGGAAGGTATGGCACAGCCAAGAGCCCTGAGAAGATGCCACCTGTCACGTGGTCTTTGGTGGACGTGTTCTTGTTGGGGGGTGCACACCCCCCACTTTCTGCCTCTTGGAGATCTCTGGGGCTGGTGGCAGAAATGACCACGAATGGGATGACTCGAATTCAAAGCCAGGGAATGAACTCAGGTCTGAAGGTGAGAGCTGTAAAACAGGCCTTCCAGGTCCTAGAGGTACCCGCAGCCCTTGGCTCGCAGCTTCTTCCCCTTGGCTCGCAGCTTCTTCCTCTGTCTGCAGAGCTACATCTCAGCCTCTCCTGGCCTCTCACCCTCCTGTGCCCTCTCAGGGGGCCCCGGGTGGTCAGGATGACGCCCTCCCCAGAGTCCTTCACGTCACCCCATCTACAGAGTCCCTTTTGCCACGGAGGTGACATCACCCCAGCCCCCAGGGGTAAGGACATGGGCACCTTCAGGGAGCTGTCATTCAGCTGGCCACAGGTAGCATCGGGGGCACTTGGTGTGAGGCATGAGCTCTGCCTCACTCAGGTCCCTTCCCGTGTGTCCCAGGACTGGAGGACTTGGCAGCACTGAGCAGGCTGCAGGTGTCTGGACCTGGGTGACTGTTTTGTTTTGTGTTTTGAGATAGGGTCTCACTGTTTGGTTCAGGTGACCTTGAACTCACTGTGTAGCCCAGGCTGGTCTCAATCTCACACTGACCCTCCTGCCTCAGCCTCCTGAGTGCTGGGTGTGCGCTGCTGTGCTCAGTGTCTTGGGATTGCGTCCATGAGCAGCAGTCCTGTGTCCCTGTGCTGCTCACTCGCCCTGTCCTGTGGCTGCCACCTTCTGTGCTGTGGTTCTTGTGTCCTGTTGGTGCTTTCCTCTGGCTCCTGGGGCCACTGCTGGACCTGCTGGATCTAGGCTCAGCTCGTTGCCTATTTTTTGTGTATCAGGACTTGAACTCAGGGCCTCGTGCTTGCCAGGGGGCGCGTCTCTCCCTGTGTCAGTGAAGGCAGTGGCCTGCCTCATTTCTCCCTGAGTCCTCAGTGACAAAGGTGGCCGGGGTGGGGGGGGGTGTCACTGCAGCCCTGTGGGGGGCAGGGCTCCTCATTACCGGGCGTGGTCAGGCAGCAGGTGCCCCTGCTGTGTGGTGGCCCTGCCCAGAAGTGCTCGGAGCATGCGCTGGGCCTTGCTTTGTGGAAGTCCTCGGTGTCCCTGTGTGGCCGCCCGGGTCTCCGTGCCATGCAGCTGAGCCCCCTGTCCCCCCCCCCCGCCCCCGCAGCGGCTGGCTGGCAGCTGTCGGATTCTTCGGCACCAGCGTGGGTGCTGCCGTGGTCATGCTGCTGCCTGCCGTGCTTTTCTCTGTGTCGGCTGCCCTGATGGCCATCTCCATCGTGAAGGTGAGTCCTGGGCTGGGTTCCCTGAGACTCGGGCTGCACAGTGCTGGGGGCTATCCCTGCAGCGGCTCCATGGGGCACATGTGTCCCCTGTGTGTCAACTTCGCAGATTCCAGGAGCACGCGGACCCCATGGGTGAGGCCTGGGCATGCGGCCTTGTGCCTGCAGGGTGGCCTTGTGCCATGCGCTGTCCCAGAGGACACGCAGTGGGGCCTCGGTGGGGAGGGGGAGGGGGCAGCAGCAGAGGTGCCCAGGGAGACCCGCTCCCGAGCCAGCGTCCCTGTGCCAGCCTGGCCAGGGGACTGTTAGGTCACTGTCACTCCCCCACGTGACCTGGTCACAGCTGGGCGGCGATGGGAGGAGGAGGAGCGGAGGTGCTGGGCAGGGGAGGGCCCAGCTGGGCTGTGAGCAGTGGAAGAGGAGATGAGGAGGGTCCCTGAGCCGCCTGCTGCATCTCTGGGAGTCACCGCCCATGCTGTTCATAGTGGACTCCCACATGGCCAGTGCCGGGGTGGGGGACAGCAGCGCTGCCTGGGTCAGGACTGACCAGTGACCCAATGTCCAGTGCATGCCCAGCCCAGGGCAGGAAGCGGGTGATGTGCCGCCTGCATGGCCCCATTCTGAGCACCCTGCCGTTGCGAGGAGGGCAGGGAGGTGGCCTGGGGTCCCCCCCCCCAACACCACACCCTCCCTCAGCCACCCATGCCTGCCACAGGTACACAGGATCTACCGTGGGGCAGGCGGAAGCTTCCAGAAGGCACAGGCAGAGTGGAACACAGGTGCCTGGCGGAACCCGCCGTCGCGGGAGGCCCAGTTCAACAACTTCTCAGGGAACAGCCTGCCTGAGTACCCCATTGTGCCCAGCTACCCGGCCAGCGGCAGCCAGTGGCCCTAAGGGGCCTGACCAGCCCTGCCCACTGGCCCGCCGGCCCTGCCCCTCTGCACCCGCCACCCCTGGTCCCACAGGGCCTGAGCATCGGGGCCACTGCCAGGCCCAAGTCCATTTCATCCTGGTGCCCACGGCCCCAGCCCCGTGGCTGCTGCGCCTTTACCTCCAGTGGCAGAGGGTGGTGGCCCCCTGTGCTGCCTGTCCCTGGAGTGCTGAGGACATGGGGTCCTGGTGTCGAGCTCCGTGTTACCCCCTTTGCCCTCCTGTCACCTGGGCTGGGGAGGGGCTGAACATCTTGTCGTCCTCTGTCCCCCCATGCCCTGTGGGGTGACGGCTCCCTGGATGAGGCCGTGAGGACAGCAGAGGTGGGTCCCCTGCCTCCCCAGTGATCTGTGCTGCCCCCTGCCTGGCTGGGCTTCCTCCCTGCACTCCTGTCCCTTGGACAGCCACAGTGGGACCCCGTTGTCCTGAGTTTCCTCCTGAGGCAGGTGCCCTTCCTCTCCTGGGACCAAGTTCCCACCCTGCAAGACCTCCATCTGCATCCAAAAACTCACCAAGCCCTGTGCCGTCCTGACCTGGAGGAGAGCAGCCTGCCTCAGCTGCCTGGTATAGGGCGGCCAGGGCCCAGAGAGCCTCCCCCTGGCTCCGCAGGTGCAGGGGTATGAGGACGGCTTTGTCCCCAGTAGGGGACGGCCCTGTGCCGCCCAGAGTGGAGTCTCGCAGCCAGCACCGTTTACCTCCCCCACCCCAGGCGCGCTGTCCTGCGGGGTGTCCCCAGCTCCCTTAACGATGTTTGGGCCAAAATCAACTTTCCTGGGTGAGCTTTCTGTGCTGCCAGCCAGGCCTCCCCAGGTCCTCTGCACCCAGCTGCCCATGCCTGGCAGTCACAGCAGCGTCGCTAGGAAACTCACAGGGAGGTGTGGGCCTGGGGCCCCCTGGCTTCGGGTCCCTGCCACTGCCTCAGGGTGGACGGTCCCTGCACGTGGACAGTCGGTGCGGTGGGTTTTGTCAGTTGATGATGATCTGGAAATAAATCTTTATTCTGCACCAGCGAGCGACAGGGCTGCATCTGTGGTTCGTGTCATCTCCCCAGGCCATCCGTGGGCCAGCGGGTCCCAGCGCACATGGCCAGTGTTTGGTCATCAGGGTGGCCCTGCGGTGGCCCCCTCCATGACACCCCCCTGTAGTTGGCTGCACTGTGGGAGCTGCAGATTGGCCTTTGGCAGACACTTAGCCCCAGATTCAGCCACCAGGGGGCACTGGTGGATCCTATAGGTCCCTGAGCAGCCCCCATGGCTCCCTGGTCCCCCCAGCACAGAACCCTAGAGTTTACCTCTCATCCCAGCTATTCCAGATGCTGAGGCAGGAGGGTTCCAAGTTCAAACCCAACCTGGGCACTTAGATCCTATTTCAAAATGAAAAGGGCTGGGGGCAAAGCGTGGCACTCCCTGGGTGAAGGTTAAAACCAAGAAAGAATCCGTACTCCACTGGCCATGTCCCCACTCTCCTTTCCCCACCCTAGCCTCCATCCCCACAGAAGTGCTGACTGCAGCCCCATTTCGGTCCCTAAAAGGACACCGTGTCCCACAGTCGGTCATTCCTGTGTGGGAGTCTGAGGGCCCAGGAGCAGCAGGCGCCTGCCTGGGAGCTAGGGCGGAATAATAGCTGGCTAGATCCTGAGACCCCACCCCATCCCACCAGGCTGCCTCCCCTGGGGCAGAGAGCTGTGTCCCCAGCCCTTTTTAGCTGTTACTTTATTTTTTTGAGACAAGGTCTCGCTATGCACTTTGAACTGGCCTTGAACACAATTTGTAGCCCAGGCTGGTCTCGAACTCACAACGATCCTCCTGCCTCAGCCTCCTGAGTGTTGGGATGACAGGTGTGAGCCACCACACCCAGCTTTTTTTTTTTTTTTTGTTGGTATCAAGGATTGAACTCATGACCTCACACTGGCCAGGCAGGTGTTTATGCCACCCCCAGCTTTTTTAGCTTTTATTTTGAGATCACATCTTGCTGAGTTGCCCAGGCTGGGATTGAACTCAAGAAGCCCTCCTGCCTCAGCTTCCCACAGTCGATGGTAAGCATGTGCTGTCATACCCAGCTCTAATTTCGTCTCTTTGTCCACACAAAGGTTGCTGTAGGACACTAGTCTCCTGGACAGACGTGACATCTGGGGTAGCATGTAGGGTTCTTAGTGTCCACATCCCCTTAGGGCCCAAGGAATGTGGAAGGGGGGCAGCACAAAGATGGAATGGGGGGTGGGCCCGGCCTAGGCATCTCGCCCAATAGTGTCCCCTGCCCCACCTGGACCCTCAGGGCAGGGACCCAGGTGGTGACCAAAGTCACCAGCCCCTCCCTGCCTATCTCTTGATGTGCTGGGGCAAGACTGGAGAAGGGACAGGGCACCCCACTGGGCTCTGCGATCCAGCCAGGGCCCCTGGCTGCTTCCTGGTGATGGCCACAGCCTCTCCTGGGCATCCAGCGGGTCCCTGCCCGCATCTATACCATGGAAGGCTGGGGTGGTCACAGTGCCTGCCCCTCTGTAAACGCCACCACCTCCTCATGAGGGTCCCCTGGCGTCCCCAACACTGGCCTGGCAGGGCAGCTACAAGCCATCTCTAGGCTGCTGGAGGAAACACATGTCACTGCTATTGTGACCCCAGCTGTGCGGGGGGCTGAGGCAGGTGGGTGAGAAGTTCCTGCCCAGCCTGCGTAGGCTAGTGATTTAGGGAGGCCCTGTGTGAAAAAATGGGCTGGGGATGGAGCCCAGGGTGAGCACCCTGGATTCAATCCCAGTGCCCCAAAAATAGCAGTACGGGCCAGGGATTTAGCTCAGCCGCAAAGCACCTGCCTGGCAAGCACGTGGTCGAGTTCGATTCCTGATTCCCCCAAAAGAGAAACCAAAACAGAACAGTAAAAACCTACCCGCAGGAACTCACCCTTTGAGCACCTTTCCGGGCTGATTTTGCGGAATGAGTTGCCAGGGTAAGTTCCCGATGCCAGACCTGGGCGTGCCAGGGACGCCAGGCCTGCCCCAAGCAGCTGTCAGCTCCCCTCCCCCATGGGTAAGAGGAAACTGAGGCACCATGGTGCCATCCCCAGCAAGGCCACCAGGAAGCAACAAGGGTCTGGACTGCTGCCCGCGTGCCCTGTCCCATCTGGGCCCTGTGCCCAGGAACCCCCAGAGGCTCTGTCAGGCTGCCTTCCAGGAGGCGCAAAAATCGTTCCCTGGCCCTGAGCCACACGTCAGGAATGCCAGGCCATGCGGAGTGCCCGGAACACACTGTCCTGAGTAGCTCTGTGGGCCAGATGGGCCCCGTCTGCCCAGTGGCCACCTCCGCGGCCCAGGCTGCCACGCTGGGTGGAAGGTTGCCCAGGGCTGTGCGCCCTGGCCATGGCTTGTTCCCAGCCCCTCGTCACCCCGGGCAACGAGATTCTGGACTGAGTGCTGCTTTAGCACTTTCACTTCCCAGGATGCTGGAGATGGACCCCGGCCCGGCATGTGCCAGGCAAGTACTTGTCACCGAGCCACACCTCAGCCCTGTTACATGATCTTACAGATTTGCTGAGTTGCCCAGGCTAGTGCTGAATTTGGGATCCTTCTGCCTCAGCCTCCTGCCACAGCTGGAGCAGGTTTGCAGGTCCTAGGGACTGCACTTGCCTTTGCACTGAGCTATATCTCCAGCCCTTCTTGGAAATTTTATTTTGAGACAAAGTCACTGAATCACCCAGGCTGGATTTAAACTCCCTTCCTGCTCGACCTTCCAGAATGCAGGGTGACAGGCACGTGCCACTGCTCGGCACGCAGTCTGGGTAAGCTTCTTACGTTCAGTGCCCGGGATTTAGCTCAGCGGTATCATGCATGCCTCCTGGCAAGCACGAGGTTGTGAGTTCGATTCCTGGTACCAAAAAAAAAGATAAATTCATTGACTGGTTCATTGATTGACTAATTAACATGGGCTCTTGCTGTGTAGTTCAGGCTGCCCATGAAAACTTGTCCGAAAACACGAAGAGCAAAAAAGGTATGTTACTTACAAGTATGTATTTCCTATGATGAATGTGATCAGATGATGAAAAAATATGTACTAAGAAAAAAAAAGATAAAAAAATAAAAGTCCTAGGGATATAGTTCAGTGGCAGGACACTTCTGGGTCCCATCTCTAATATGGTACCACAAAAAAATTTAAAAATTGTTTTAAATTTGCAGTGATCCTCCTGCCTCAGCCTCCCACATTCTGGGATTCCAGGTTTGTGGCCCTCTAGGTAGCTAAGCAGAAGTTTTATCTTTTTTTTGGTACCAGGAATTGAACTCACAACTTTGCACTTGCCAGGCAGGCTCTGTGCTGCTGGGTACAGCCCCTGCCCCAGAGTTTTAAAAGGACATTTAAATAGATTATGGGTGAGAGAAACAGACAGACAAAGACAGACCACCCACGTGTTCATGTGCCTTTCTGCCCCCCCTTTTTTCCTTCTTTTGATGCTGGGCATGGAGCCCAAGGCCTCCCACGCGCTAACAAAGTGCTCCCCACTGAATGGCCGCCCCTGCTTGGAAATCACATCTGAGCTCAAACTCGCTACGGTCCAGGCTGGTCTTGGACTCACAACCCTCCTGCCTCGGCCTCCTGAGTGCTGCAATTCTCCGTGTGTCTCATCACACCTGGCCTGAAGTGACATCTAGAAATGACTGCCTTTTCCTCAGGGTTTTCAAGTTGGTGACATGGGTCCTGCACTCGCCTGGACCTAGATGTCACCTCTGCCAGGCTGTGGCACTACTGAGTTCACGCAGAGCTTGGCAGAGCCTTGGTCACCTTCCCGTATTCTGCACACCCCGTCCCCAGGGGCCTGCCCTCCACAGCTGGCCTTGGTGACAGGGAACACAGGAGAGATCTCCGTCACTTCCTGGAATTCTCCTCCCCCCTACGCCAGGCTGGGGATAAGGGAGCAGAATGATTGCCAGGAGGCCCAGTGTAAGTGAAATAGCCCCCAAAATAACCAGCTCTGGTGGTGCGCACCTGTAATCCCAGCACTCAGGAGGCTGAGGCAGGAGGATCCCCACAGGTTCAAGGTTAGTGTGGTGGTGGGAGTACACAGTGGAGCCGGTGGTCACCTCTCTTGCCAGGAGGCTGACAGCGAGGACCAGGTGAGGAGACCTGCAGTGGCCTCAGGACTAACCCCCTACCCCCATCTCATCTCTCATGGCCTTCCGTCAGCGCCCTCCACACACAGCCAAGTGCTGCACATAGTGGACACGTAGTCACAAGTACACCGCCCCAGAGGACTCTGGGAGACAAGCCTCCTCTCCCCGGGTCTCTTCCCAGAATCCCCTGTCCTCTGGGCCCCAGCCTATGAAGGAGCAAGTCCCCCCAGTACCCCCCTCCATGCCTGCTGAGGCCACCCACTCCTCCCACGGGAGGTCTGCCCAGCCCAGACTCACACTGGGGAACCTCTGCTCCATACTGGTCCCTCTGTCCAGGGCCACTTCTGACGTTCCGCTTGTTCTGCTAGCAGGGTGGTTGCTGGCTTCCTAGAAAGGAGTCCTACTGCCAGATGCAAACACAGACTACTGTTCCCAAGATGTCACGTCCTGTCCCTCCAGAATTGTTGCTTCAGTCTCCAGAATGATTTGAAGTGGGGAAGTCAGTTGGATGTGGTGGTGCACGCCTGTAATCCCAGTACTTGGGAGGCTGAGGCAGGAGGATCAATGGAATTTCAAGGCCAGCCTGTGCTACATACTGAGCCCAAGGCCAGCCCAGTCTACAAAGTGAAACCCTATTTTAAAAAAAAGATATGAAACTGAGAACTAAAGGAGCTTGAATTACTGATGTCAGAATTTGAAGCTAGGCCAGGCATGGTGGTGTATGCTATAATCTCACCACTTGGGAGGCTGAGGCAGAAGGATCACCATGAGTTTGAGGCCAGCTTGGACCACAGAGTTCAGGGGAAGCCTGAACTACAAAGTGAGACCCTGTCTCAAAAAACCAAAAAAAAAGAATTGGGGGCTGGAAGGGTGACCAGCCCCTCCCACCCCACCCTGTCTTAGGATGGTAAATGAACTGTACTGCCCCTTCTGTGCATAGAGCAGATATAAGCAATCAATCAACCAATCAATGATTCTCTCCTCCATTCTGCAAAATACAGAGATCAGTAATCAATGAATGTGTTCCTGCATCCAATGCATAAGGCAGACATCAGCAACCAATCAATCATGCCCTTAGCCATTCTGTGCACAAGGCAGAGACCACCGATCAACAAGTGATGCCTTCTTTCTTCCCATGCACAGGGCAGATATTACCGATGATGCTTTCCTTCATTCTTTGAACAGGATATCAGTAATCAATGAATCTCTTCTCCACACTGCATAAGGAAGACATCAGTAATTGATCAACAAATGGGTGATCCCTTCCATTCTTTGCTTAGGGCAGACATCAGCAATCAATCAGTCAATCAATCAATCAATCAACCAATGGTTTCTTCTACACATAGGACAGACATCAGCAATCAACCAATCAATGATGACCTGAACATGACAGACATTAACAGTCAATCAAATAGCACTAGGAGGAAACCTAGTTGGTGGTGTGGGTGGGTCATGTCCAATACTATCCTTTTATTTGTATTTTTGCTGGTACTGGTGATAAACCCAGGGCCTTATATATGCTATGCAAGTGCTCATCACTGTGCCATAATTTTTTTTGGTACCAGGGATCAAACTCACAACCTCAGACTTGCCAGACAGGCACCGTGCTGCTGAGCTATATCCCGGCCCTATAGATGAGCTCAGAGACACCGCAGAGACACACCCTCTCCTCCTCCTGCCTGTCCTGGGAATCAGCTTGGCACCTTGTCCCTGGAGCAGATTCAGGAAAGCAGCAGGGTCATGTGTCTTTTCAGCTCTGGACATGAGTCATTTGACCCCGGCTGTCCAGGGCTGTTTTCTGTTTGATCCCAGCCGACTGTGAAGTGATGCCTGGGATCATCCTCTCCTCTCAAAGGGATGCTGCTGAGCTAGCCAGGTGACACTGGGCATCCAGCCACTTCAGGTGGGAAAGCCCTTTGTCATTGGAGCTACTCTGAATACCGTGGCCCAGTGTGGGGGGGACTTTTATCAGCTTGCTCAGGGGCCTCCCCTGTTCCACAGGCAGTGGCAGCTGGTCAACAGGAGTCTCCACAGGGCCAAAGTCCCTCCTCTCAGGGCAGGGTCCTTCCTGCCTCTTGCAGCCCATGGAGGTCCAGGCATCCTGTGGCTTGTGATCCTAGAACTCTAATGTCTGCCTCTGTCTTCATATGGGTCCTCCTCTGTTTCTTTTGGTCTCTTCCCCTTTCCCACCCTGTGCTGGACATGGAATACTGGGCCTTCACACTAACTTACATGTCCAGCACCCCCTCACCCTTTTGAGACTTGTTATGTCACTAAGTTATCCAGGCTGGACAGACTTGCCATCCTTCTGCCTCAGCTTCCCAAAATGCTGGGTTTTACCTATGTGCCAGGACACCTGATTATGAATTCACCTTTGTGTGTATATGTGTGTGTGATTATTGCTCTTTTCTTTTCTTTTTTTTCTTTTTTTTTTTTTTTTGAGACAGGGCCTTGCTATGCAGTTCAGGCGGTCAGGAACTCACTTTGTAGCCCAGGCTGGTCTCAAACTTGCAGGGATCCTCCTGCCTTAGCCTCCCAGTGCTGGGATTACAGGCATGCACCACCATGTTTTTTGAGACAGAGCTTCGCTCCATAGTTGAGCTGGCCTTGAACTCACTATGTAGCAGAGGATGGCCACCAACTCATGTCAATGCTCCTGGTCTCCACTTATGTTTCTTTCTTTTTTTTTTTTAATCGGTACCGGGGATCGAACTCACGACCGCATCCTTGCAAGCCAGGCACTTATGCCACTGAGCTAAATCCCTAGCCCCTCCGCTTATGTTTCTCACGCTCAGCTTTGAATTCACGTTAATTTAGGTAATTACACCTGCGATGATCCTATTTCTATTTCCAAATAAGGCCACATTCTGAGGTTCCAGATGGGCATGAACGTTGCAGAATACCATTCATCCCTCTACCTCGGTGCCAGGGCCTGAGATGAAGAGGCGGCTCCTCCCTGTGGCTTCCTGAGATCCTTGCCCTACACGCTGTGGTTGGCTAAGACTTTCTCAGTTTAAATAATGAAATCCCAATGTTCCAGGAATCTCAAAAAAAAAAAGTTAAAAAAGAATGCCGGTTGCCCTACTGTGTATCTAAACAATGAGGGGAAGAAGGCTGAGAAGCGGGACAATGGCAACCATCTGCTATTGGCTTCATGGTTATTCTAGACAGACACCCAAGGCTCTTTTATGGGCTGCGGTCCCAGGAGAGGAGCTGATTGGCTCATCCGGGACCAATCAGAGGTGGCTTAGAGGTCACATGGTATAGACCTGGTGGTTCCGGAAATAGGGTCACAGGAGGTGGATGATTCAGCCATGTGCTGCTGTACCCTCACAATCTCCATCTCATGCCCGCTGTCACTCTGCCCCGACAGCCTCTCTTGTATGTCTTCCAGCCTCAGTGTCCCCTCTGGAGCTCAGTTTCTGAAAAGAGGACACAGACTTGTCCCGATCTTATTCCTTGTCCTGTGCTTAACGCCCTCCTTTACCAAAGCCCCCTGGGACTGGAGTCGGGTGAGGACACCGAGTGACACCGTCTAGGACACTGAAGTTTGTGATGTCGCCAGCAGCGTCGGAGGTTCCAGCACAGGACGGGGTGGGGGGTTATTTCACTTCGGTTTCCACAGCTGCAGAGCAGAGCTGAGCAGAGGGGCTCACAGTCAGAAAGTGATCTCAAGCCCCCACCCTAGGCTGCACCAGACCGGGAGCTGTTTGGCTGCAGTCAGTAGTAATTTAACCTAATTTGATAAACGAGAAGCCGGGTGCCTTTTTGTGCCTGGACTGGTCCAGGACACCTGGATGCAGCCCTGAGACCTGACCTGAGGGTTAAAGACCTGTCTCCAAGGTGGAGCATGAGTGTTTCGTACAGCTATAGAAATGGAGGCAAAGGGGTGCTTTCTGCTTTGCTGTGCCCATAAGACCCACAGGGATTTACCAGGAGGTTCTGGCCCTGTTTTCATTTCTGGAGGCTGGGACAGAGACCAGCAGCTCATCGTGGTCTTTTTGTTTTTGTTTTTTAGTTTTTTTTTTTCTTCCCCTCAAATCCATTTTATTTCAAGGAGAAAAAAAAAATTTTAAAAAAAATTTTTTGAGACAGGATCTTGCTATCTAGTTGAGGCTGGCCTTAAATTCACTATGTAGCCCAGGCTGGCCTTGAACTCATGGCCATTATCCTGCCTCAGTCTCCTGAGTGCTAAGATTATAGGCAGGTACTATCTTTACTCGCTCCCATTATCTTTACAATGTTTTTTGCTTTTTTTGGGGGGGGGGAATTGAACTCATGACCTTGTGCTTGGGAGGCTGGCACTGTGCCACTGAGCTTCATCCCCAGCCTTCAATATTCATTTTATTGAGACCCCTAAATGGGCTCTTTTCCACTTACCTGCCAGGTTTCCCCAAATGGCATCCTTGTGATGAAAGCCAAAGCATGTGGAGGATCTGGTTAAAAACGAGGAAGCAAACTGGGTGCTGTAATCTCAGCACTAGGGAGGCTGAGGCAGGAGGATGGTTGTGAGTTCAAGGCTAGCCTGAACTGCACAGAGACCCTGTCTCAAAAAGACAACAGACAGGGGCCCAGGATTTAGCTCGGCAGCATAAGCACCTGCCTGCAAAGTACACAGTTGAGAGTTCACTCCCTGGTACTAAAAAAAAAAATTAAAAAACCCCCTAAAAACAAAAAAACAGGAAGCATGAAGGGCCATCTGCCTTTTCAAAGATTCCATATGATAGAAACATTTGTTGAAAACTAAAGGTCTTCTACTGGTGGTTTTCATACATTAATTCATGAAGTCCCATGATACACCCGGCTAGCACTAGCCCCAATTCATAGATGACACTACTGAGGCCCAGAGAGGGTAAGTGACTGGCCCATGGCCACTCTCTGGCTGGCACAGCTCCAGGGCTGACTTCCTGCATTTTCAGCTGCATGAGCCTCTTGTTTGCAAGAGCACAGCCTGTGATCAGCTTTAACGTGCAGACAGCAACCACAGTGTCCACCCCGCGTGCTCTGGGACTGAGCTCCGGAGAGCAGATTTTCCTGAATGCTGAGAGTGGTAGAGGAGAGATGGGACCAGGAAGTCTGAGAAAACAAGAACTTGACTTCTGCAGATTCTGGAAGAGCTTTCTTCCATTCATCCATTTGCCGTACGCAGGTGCTGCACACAGCAAGCCCTACTGTGTGCGGTTCCTCGCGGTGGCTCCCACGAGTACAGCTGGCAGAAACTGACATTCAAAATACACTGCCCTGTGCAGAGCAGCCGCTCCGGAAGCAGAGAAGCGTGAACAGGAAGACACAGTAACCGGCTGTGGCTTGGGCTTCCTCAAGGGGAAACGTTTCACACGGGACAGGAGGACAAGGCTCAAGACTGGCGGCTCCTATGGTGCTGCAGGACACCTAGTCCTGGCCCCTCGCAGGGCTAGCTTTGGCCCCTGGAAACCTGTCTTGTAGCCTCCCCTTCCGGGCTGAATTCTTCCCTGATTCTTTGCAGCCCACTGTGCATGGAATCCTCCTCCCAATCTTCGTTTCTAGACTTGAAGGGGTCTGCCTTTCGTTGGCCATCTGGCTAAAGAGGGTGCCCTCTTCCAGTCACCCTGCCACACGGCCATATCGCACCATCGGATACCATCCTGTACGTACTTCCTGTCAGGTCTCTCCCGTGCCCCATAGCTGAAGGCTCCCTGGGAAGGAGATGCCAGCAGCCAACTCACTGTTCGACCTTCAGGGTCCTGGGCAGGCACTTTGTACACCGCTGAATGGTTGTGTGCCCTCTTGATTTAAAAACTGTCCCCACTTGGAGAGGGTACAGTCCGTGGGGAGGCCAAGAACCATATTTGCAGCTCCCTTCCTGCTTTCAGATCTATATACATTAAGTGCCAGCCGAGGGCAGGGCCCCCAGCTTGGTATGGGAAGCTTCACAAGCCCATGTGACCAGCTGCCCCAGGTGACCTGCTGCAGGCTGGAGGTCCTTGAGACTTAGGTTACAGGTTGAGGTTCTCTCCTTTGTCTCTCTTTTTTTGTCTTTTTGAAATAGGATCTCTCTATACAGTTCAGGCTGGCCTTGAGCTCACTTTGTAGCCTAGGCTGGTCTGGAATTTGCAAGGATCCTCCTGCCTCAGCCTCCCGAGTGCTGGGATTACAGGTATGAGCCACCACGCCCGGCTTCTCCTTTGTCTAAGTCACCAAGAATTAGGGTACCAAGAAGGAGATGCACCCCCTCTGTCAACAGGCAGAGACCAGTGTTTTCTCCACATCTTGTTTTGAGATGGGGTCTGGCTAAACCCAGTTTAGGCTCAGACTTGCAATTCTCCCGCCTGGACCTCGCATTATTCTGACATATGCTTGCTACACTGTGCCTGGTTTTTCTACATCTGTTACTATTTTTTGGGGTGTGTATTGACCACTATTCTAGCACCACTTCCCCTACGGAACAATTCCAGACCCAGGAACTTACCCAGCACCCGCCACCGCCCACTCAGACCACGCCTCCTCGACACCGCCCAGCATGACGTCAGGTGGCGAGACCATGACGTCACGTGCGTGGCAGCTGGATGGCGCCAGGGCGACTCGCTACGCGTCACCATGGCGACAGCAGCGTGAGGCGGGGGTCGAAAGGGACGCGGCAGCCCATCCCCGCAAGGGTGTAGGAGCTGCTTGGCCCCTTCCCTGCTCGCGCGCGACCCCGTGTCCGCGCGTCTCCGGTGTTCCTGGGGGACGGCATTGGAGAGGCCGCAAAGCGCAGCAGCCGTCGTGCGGCGCCCCCTGCTGTCGCAAATCGGCGCGCCAGTCGACCGGGCGAGTTTCGGCTCTGCCTCGCGTTGTGACGTGTACGGCGCGCGCGCCCGCGCCCCCGTCACGCCTGCGCATTACAGCGTGCAGGCCGCCGCCCCCCGCTGGCCGACGCTGGCGGCGTAAGGCGCGCGGGCCCCAGAGCGGGCGCGGCGGAGCGGCGAGCCCGGCCCTCCCGCCGAACATGTCGAGGCCGGCCCCGGCGGCGCGGGATCCGAAGCGGGGACCCCAGCAGGCGCCGGAGCCAGAGCCGGAGCGCGAGTGCGCACGGGGCCCGGAGCGAGGGACGCCGCGCTGCTGAGGCCGGCCGTCGCC
Source organism: Hydrochoerus hydrochaeris (assembly GCA_004027455.1). Classification (NCBI taxonomy): domain Eukaryota; kingdom Metazoa; phylum Chordata; class Mammalia; order Rodentia; family Hydrochaeridae; genus Hydrochoerus; species Hydrochoerus hydrochaeris. Next base: position 148,100 of record PVLA01005375.1, read on the forward strand.
GCCCGCGGGCCCCAGGCGGAGCGCAGGTAACGACGCGCGCGCCCGCCCGTCCGTCGACCTGGGTCCCCACCCCCACCCACCCCACCCAGGCCCCGCGGCCCCGCCCCGCCGCCCTCTACATCCCGCGGACCCCGAGCCTCGGACCCCGAAGTCACCCAGTGACTCTCAGCCCAACGCTAGGGACCCTCCACCTCTCAAGCCCTGCCAATGCCGAGCTTTGAACGCTGGTGTCCCGCACTTCCTTACCGGGTACCCCCGCCGGTCCCCGGCTTCCTTCTGTGACCCTCACACCTACGCTGGGGACCCCACCAACACTTCCATCTCGCCGACCTCGCACTCTGGATCCTGCTGCGCCGCATCCCCACCGACCCTTCGCTTCGGAGCCCCTCGTCCTCTGGGGAGTAGCCC
>PVLA01005376.1:0-148348 GCA_004027455.1 Hydrochoerus hydrochaeris
ATTAAGTAACAAGAGTAAAGTGTTACAAAGATGAAAAAAGTTGATTAACACATATTGTTTAAGATTGTCCCTGCCTGGCCCTAAGCCTGGGACGCTTCCTGCTTGGGGTTTGGGTTGCTGCCAAAAGTTAGCAAATATATATTCCAGCTTCTAAAAAATAAATTAGATTCAGATTCACTCACAGACTGGTGTGCAGTGTCTTGTGTCTCTCACTCGCTGACTCCCTGACCACCTTTGGGACCCCTGAGCCCTGCCGCAGCTGGACTCCGGCACTCTGCTTTAGCACTTATGAATATTTTGAAGAGAGTATCATAAAAATTTGCAAACATGTATAAAAACAGACAATGATATAATGGACTCCTATCAAGTCAAAACTTAGCTTTACTGCTGTTAATATTTTGGCATATTCTTGTATTTCCTTTTTCACTTGTTGTTATTACTAAAAAATTAAGGTACACTATATGCATTACAATTGTGTAAATCTTCTTCTTTTTTTTTTTTTTTGGTACTGGGGATCAAACTCATGACCTCGCACTTGCCAGGCAGGCACTTAAGCCACTGAGCTAAATCCCCAGCCCTCAGTTGTGTAAATCTTGTCATGCAAAGTAACAAACATTGTCTCACATAACCACAACACCATTAAACAACAGACAAAAATCCGTATCATTATGACAGTCTTTGTTAATGTCAAATATGCAAACTGCTGTCAAATTTTATATCCACATATCTTTACTAGAAGTAAGAAGGAATCTAGGCTTATGTAAAGATGCTGCTGTTAACTATCTTACCTATTCCTATGCATTTATCTGTAATTTTTCATGGTGTTGCCTTGAAGAGAATGATGCAAATCAGTTCTCCTCCTGGTTACATTTACCATGTGCCTCTGTCGCTCATGGTTCCTAAACCCTCTGGAATACTCAAAAGGCATTTAGGGTGGGTTTTGAGTATTATTAAGGGATAATATTATACAGGTGATGCTTTGGTTGTCAGTTAGCTATTCACTTTTCTTAACACTAAATGTTGATTAATTTCTAAAGTCTGACATTCAGATCAGTGAAGTGCTGCGTAATGACGTCTAAACCAAAGAAAACTGAAGTGGATTGCCTTTGCCGAAATCTAAAAAGGGGCATGTGATTTCCCCATCATAATGAAGCTCCCATTTTTACTGGGGAGCCATATGTTTTCTCAAAAAAAAAAATCAAGTGAAAGCATAATGTTAAATTAATATTGTTGCACATAAGAACAGTAGCAACCTTGTGTTGATTTACAGAATAAATTCCTTTAGCTCCTTGGTTTCAGGTTCTAAAAGTTCACATAGTTTCTTGGGAAATCATAGTTCTTGGTACAATTTTAAATTAGCATATTGCTAAAACAGAAAAGGGAATATGAAAAAGATCCAAAACATTGCTGACTACAGTAGCCAAAGTGAAGGCTAAATTATCCTAAAATATTACAGAAGCTTGGTAAATGTCTTGTGACTATCCATATGATTTTGAAAGCAAAATTTCATACTCAGTGTATACACATCTGTGCACGAGGTTTCACCAATATGGAAAGAAATGGAAACGGAGGAAATCTGGGCACAATTTCATTTTTTGTTTTATTTAACAAAACAATGCTTACAAAACACTCAACTCAATTTAATCTCATGTTTACAGAAACATTTTTTCCTTTACTCTCAGAGTTGATACCAAATGAAAATCCAAACACACGTTTCTAAATGCTCAAATGATTTTTCCTTATTTACATGTAGTACAGCATTAGGAATACAATGGCTAAAGTATTCATTTGAGAGTCTCACCATTACAGGCGATCTATTCCATCTATAATTATTAAATTAAATGCCACCTTTGATAGCATTATTGAGAATTTCATACGCTTAATATCTTAATGAGGATTTCAACTATGATATTTAAAAGAAAACTAGCCCTCTGTATGGTTTAACTAGTAGACAAATTGATGGCCACATTTCAGCTCTGTACAAACTGGCAGAGAAATCTCCTTTAGATCCTCTGATCATGACAATATGGGGCAAATTTTTTCTCATTCTTTTAAATAACTGAATATATATTAAGATAAAAATACAAATAGTTATTTTTAAGACTCTGTTTACGTACTCTCTGTGGGTCGTTTGTCCTAAAATTCGTTCTCAGGTATCTTACACTCTAGAATTTGGTCTCACCCTGAGTAAGTTCTGAATTCTCTTAGTTGTGATGAAGTCTTCTGTACCTGGGATACCCTGTTGATTTCATGGGTTTTAAGACTCAATGATTTTCATTTTTTTTTTATGCCAACCCTTTCTTGACTTTCCTGAAGTGCTGATAAATCAGCTCAATCTCCCTCATTATAGCTGTCACACTGTCATTGCCTGTGGGCTGAATGGTGGTCGAAGGGTGTGTCGCCTTCCCCAGAACCAGAACCTGGAAGTGCTGCCTTTGGTGGCAAGCGGTGGGATTAGATGAAGGAGAACAAGGGGAAAACTTTATCCTGTGTTTTCTGCATAGACTCCAGATGCCACCCCATGGGACCTTAGTAGAGAGGCAGAAGCAGATTCAGCTCCAGACATAAGAAGAGAAGGCAGTGTGAAGACTGAAGACAAAGCAGAGGGAGATGTGGTGACACGGAGGGAAACGCCAGCCGCCACCCGAGGCTGGAAGAGATGAGGGATGTTCCCCTTGGGCTTCTGAAGGAGCACGGTCCTATGCACACACTGATGCCAGACTTGCTCCTGCATGATGGTGGGTGAAGATAAGCTGTCTCTTGTAAGGTTGGAAGTTTTTGGTGCCATTGCTTGCATTCTCTTTATCCTGTTTGTCTTCGTGTGGCAAGTATATTCTACTTTGTTCAAACGTTCAGGAGACTCACTTTCAGTCTCCAAGATAGGAAAATTAGTATCCAACACACAACCCTAGCGTGCTTCAGGAGTGGAGTGCAGGTAAGCTGGTCCATTCTTATGGTATGACGCATTTACCTTTTGGAAATTTACCTTTTGCACGATAGAGCAGACCAGAGTGGATCCTGCCCCCGAATGGAGCATTTTGAGAAGAAGTCTTTAAGAAATGAGATCTGCCCCACCTGGAAGTTGAAGATAACTGAAGCATAAATGTAATGTGGGGGCAAATAAGAAATCTTGGTGGTGAAATAACAACTGGACAAAAATTAAAATTAGAGAAGTTAATAAGATGTCTAAAATGAAGCATTGACTCTGAGTTTAATAGCTTAGGTTGTCAGTGGAACTGAAAATATGTAAACATATTCAAATTAGAAAAAGTACAGAGAAAAACATTTACAAAGCAAACAGCCCTACTAAGTGATGGAATAGTCTCACAGGAGAGAAGAAGGGGTAATTGGGTAGGATGCACAGTATTGAGAACTGGGCCCAGGGATCTCAAACTCACTGGAAATTTCTGGCCTCCATATCCACAAGTCCCAAGGAACCTCAGGCAGAAGGAAGAGAGCCCAGCAAACGAAAGCATGCACAGACCCAAGCTGCTGAAAGCCAACAGTCAAGAGGGAATTTCAACAGCATCAGATTTAAAATAAGGGAAAGACACTGTGTAATGTAAGGTTGGTGAGAGGAGGGAGAGTTCACAGTGAACTTCATACTAGAGGCACAAAAAAGTAGCAGACATGAACCAACATACTGATGGTATTACAAAAGCAGCGATCCAGCAGCCACAAACAACCTACAATGCTGTGTCAAGTAAATAAAGTAAATGAATATGCTTAAAATGAGAACAAAATCAGAGCAAGTGCCAAAAAGAATTTGTCATTAGCAGAACTATACTAGGAGCAATGCTGAAGGCAATTTTGGAGGCCTGAAGAGATACTGCACCAGCCAAAAACTTGGATTCATGGAAAGAAACAAATGAGGAGGAACAAAAACCATTAATGCATCCTTAGAGGTGAAAGCACAGCTCTGTTTAACTCAAGTTCTTAGAAAGCCAATTGACTTTTTACAGCAAGCTGTTTGCATTATAGTTTGTGTTTTACATTTGCAAGTAAAATATAAAATAATAATAGCAGACAGTGCATAGTGAAAAAAGTTAGAAAAATATCAAATGTTCAAAACTGCCACAAATAAATGGAAAACTTTATGATGTCTATGTTTATTACAGAAACCAGATTTGTAATTTGAAACTCCTCAGGAAGAGTACAAGGCCCAAATAGACTCCATGAAAACTTCTAGTAAATAATGAATAATCAATGAACATCAATTTTAACCAAACTGCTTTGAAAATAGCAAAATATTCATTAATATATAAAACCTAGCAGAAAACTACTAGAAATGAAATTAAAACCTTTTTTTTTTTTTTACAACAACATTAAATGTGTGTGATATTTAGGCTTTAGGTGAAAGACACACAGGAACACTTAGAACCTAAAATGTGTAAATCATTATTAGAATAATTTGAAGATGACCTAAGAATGTAGGAAAAGAAATATATCAAGCTCATGGATTAACAGAAATGAAGTTGTTAATACTGCAGTATCTACTGATCGATGTATATGCTCACCGCAGTCCCTTCAAAATTGCTGCTGAGGTATTTTTATAATTGCCATCCTGATTTTACTATGTATGTGGAAATGTAAATGATCTAGAAGCACACACTTTTCCAAGGGAATAATGAAGTTAAAGATTTTACACTACATGACTTCAAGAATTTATTATGAAGATGCAGTAATCAATACAGCCAATTAGATCATGGAACAAAGAAGGTCCCAGAAAGAGACTTATATCTACGTAGTACATTTTTTAAGGAACCATGAGGCCAACAATACTATCAGTGAAGAAATCAATTCAGTCTGTAGCACTGTAAACCTGGACAGGTATATGGGCAAAAATAACAACATGAATTTCATTAATAAAACTGTTGTTCATTCGTCAAACCGAATAAGTAATAAATAGGTAACCACAGACTGGGGAAATATTCACCATACAGGTAGCTGAAAAAATATGTGTATATTGTCCAGAATATCAAAAGATTTGTACAACTCCTTAGTAAAAAGACAAGGCAATCTAGAGAGTAGACAGACAAAGGAACCCCAGTGGACATTTCCCAGGAGATTGCGAGTGGGGAGCACCTGTCTGTGAAAGTGTTCAGCACTGGCCATGAGAAAAATGAACATTATCCTGAAATCCCATGAGGTACAAACTGGAGGGGCCAGAGTTAATAAAGTCTATTAATCAGATTTGCACCGTCAGTTTCGGCAAGCTACAGAAGAACTGGAAACAGGCACGAACGCAGACTGACACAGCCACTTTGGAAATCTGTTTACAGCTTTGGAGAGAGTTAAACATGGGTCCTATGTCCAAGAATTTCCATTCTCCACTGAAAACCTGGTGCGGGTATGTGCATAGCCGTTTTATTCAAAATTGGCAAAGCTAGAAACAATTCAATTAAATGCATTTCTCTGGAAGAGTGAAAGCATACTTGTGCTATATATTTTCAGTGAAATACTACACAGCAGTAATCAAGCAAATTACCATTAGGCACACTAAGGGAAGTTAACATTAAAAGCAGTGTGTTAAGGAAAAGAAAGTCATGGGAAACTACGGCATACTTCATATTCATGAAATTCCAGAAGCACATAGAAAACACTGTTCCTTGTGAGAAGGGTTGATAGATATGTCTATATGTGTAAGAAGGCACATAAAAACACTGAGTTCAGCTAATGTTCTCCAGAGGCATAGGGCTCTGTGTCCTGATATCTATCCACGAAGGTCACAGGATTGGGGCAAGCCTCTAGGACAATTATTTCTAATAAAAATCAATGTGTTTTGCTAACACTCGCTAACCTCAAAAACCTCAAAAACTCAAGGGCTGGGAGGAACAAAGACTTCCTCCTACTTAGCAGGAGGAAGTTTCCATAGAACATTCTGCAGTCTGTGTGACACTGTGGCCCCAACCAGGAATGTCCCATGTCCTTCACAGCTTGATAATCTCTCACTGGACCTTCAGATACCTACAAAACACCCTGACTCTAAACCCGATTCTCTCTCTATAAAGGTGAAGTGTGTCTTTGCGATATTTATTACACAAGTGAATGTCCACCCTGACTTAGGTTTGAAAGTGATGGAATCCTCTGTCGCTGAACTCCTCTCATCGATGTTCAGGGCATGCTGGGCACTGAATTTCCTGATAAAGTACTGGACTCTGAGATTCCGCCTATGCCAATGTCATCCTATAGTAATTCAACACAAGTGGAAACTTCTGACCAGCGCTTTTTTTAGAGAGCTGTACCAGGACATCAATTTTGTGATTGTATGCGTGTGTATAAGTTCATTTTACATTTCTTTTATTAAATTTCTTTATTATTGGATGTCTGCAATTACATTAAAATATGCATGCAATTCTGTTGCATTTCAGGATAGTTGGGGAATGTGCTCATGCAAGTTAATCAGAAGGGTCATGGACCTGGTAGAGGTGAGACCTTATTCTGAAAGGAGTTCTGCATTCATTCATTATCATAGTCACTGTGAACATTAAGGACTCAGTGGACACTGGCCAGGTAGACAGAGAGCAGACAGAGCCCGGGCTTCTGAACCAGGAGCCTGCGTGGACCCTTCTAAGAGCTGTGGAGCTGGAGAGAGCGAGGGAGAGGCAGAGGTGGCTTAGTTCAGGGGGAAAAGTCTGGAGCTTGAAGGAACATGACGTACTCTGTGCGTCCTGACATCTGTCTGTGAAAGTCTCGGTTCTCCTTCTGCGGACTGCATGGTTGCATCTATGTATGTTCTTCTGCGTGTCATGTTCTTGTTCAAATGCTCTTCAGCACCTAGAATGAACCCGCTTCATATTCCGAGGTTCAATCCTGAGCCTGTTAGGTTGATGTCTCCTCCATTACTCCTGCTGTTGGTGCTCAGCAGGTATGTTCTTTATTTCTATTTAATATTTTCAGCAATTTAACTCTGTCTGGTGTAAATGAAAATTTTGGAAAATCATTGAAATGCTGGTCACTTTTCCTGGCATGTAAGCAAACATCTTGCCTCTGACATCTCCTCAGGAATTTCTCTAGCAAATTGCCTAGTAAAAAAAAAAAAAAAGAAATGCCCCAAACAAGTTTTTACAGATTCCAGAGAGATGAGAAATAGATTCACTTCACTTGACATGAAGAATATGCTTAGTTCTTACATTTCTAAATTCTAATAGAGACTGGGAAACACAATTTTAATTTACTGGCACCTACCTTTAGGTGATTCACAATCTATTAGGATAAGGAAGCATAAAAATGAACAAATAACAGGATTAACTGTTGTGGATAGACCTGGATCTGTGTTTCAGGAGACTTTTCCTTCAAAGCAGAAAGGTTATCATGGGAACTCTGGTGGATGTGTACAAAGATTACAAGGAAGAGGAAAGTGGATGGCTTCATGTTCCTGACCTCAAAAGTTACAGAAGAAGTATGGTGGAGAAGGAAGTGAAAAGAAAGTTTCATTCCAGACTTGGAAAAAAACCTTAAAACTCACTATCAACAATAGTAGTTGGTTGGAAGTTGCTGTAGTTTGGAACCTGAAGGTTCCAAGGGACCCCAAACCCACATGCTGAAAACTCACTTGCCAGCTCTGCAGGATTCAAGGGAGGTGTAAAACCTTTAGGGTACAGGGTGTAGAAGAGGGAAGTCACTAGGGTGTGACTTTAAAGGGGACATTAGACCTGGACACTTCCTGTGTCTCTCTGCTGTCCATCTGCCGTGTGCTGAAAAGACCTCCTTGAACATGTGTTCTTACCTGGACATACAGCAAACAACAGTACAGGGTCAATCAAGCATGGACTAAAACCCTGGACACCATGAGCCAGAGCAAACCTTTATTCCCCATAAGTTGATTACCTCAGGTACTTCATCACAGCAGTGGAAATCTGATTAGCACAAAGGCCAAAAGTTAGAAAAGAAACAGAAAGTGATGTGATTAGGTCAGTGTTATCAAATGATTTCCAAAAAGCAGTGGATTCAGAGCAAGGGTGAGGAGAACAGAAAAGCTAAAAGCCAAGAGATCTAGCTGAAGTCTCGACTGCTCCCTCAGGAAGCTTTCCCATGGGGTTACAGAATAGAGGAAGCTATGGATGAAAATCTTCAAAAACAGTTTCTAGGCTGAAGATTAAACCCTTGAATTTTCTTTTTAAATATCATCCATAGAATCACATTGACCTTTGGAAATTTTTCAAAGCTCTCACTAGTTCCTTCTGAAAAATCCATTACTGTCAATGGCTCTCTGAATTTATGAGCATTTATCTCTGCTCTTGATATTTACTCTTCCAAGTTGACTTGTTTATTACATGACAGATTAGGATAAGCTACTTCATAAGTTTTGGAGGTTAAACCTACATAAGCTTGAAAAATAAAGGAACAACTTAGAAGTGCAATGGAAGGAAACGGCAGATGGAAAGACCAGAGAACCACCAGCTACCATGGTCTCATATTTGGAAACTTAATTTCAGCATATGTCAGATGCCAGGTGAGTCTCAGAAGCTCTGAGACGGAGGGAATGCAGGTGCAGCAAAGGCATGGGTTGGACTTTCCTATCACATTAACAAGGATCCACAGCTTACCTCTGGCTTTTCCTGTGTAAGTTTGGTTAATCTTGGTGCCTTTGAGTTGCTGATAAAGAATATTTATGGTACTGACACGGTGTGTGTATCAGACTGACAGATATCATGTGTGTGGCTCAACCAAGGTAGCCACTCAACAAATGAGCTCCTCGACCTCCTCAGATGGGACTCTGGGAAATTTGGGAAATTAGATTTCCATCGGGTCAGTGCTGAGAGGAATAGAACTGACTCTAAGTATTAGCATTTTTCCTTTCATAATGCTTTGTAAAGTATTTGACTCTCCATCAACTCACTTATTTCTCACAAAACTTTTGGAGATCAGGGTTATGATCTCGATTTTCTCTATGAGAAATCCAGCATTTAATTGACCTGCCAAGTCATGACCCCTAATAAGTAATGGTACAATTAAGATTCAATCTCCAAATCATGGCTTTTAAGTCCACAATGAATACAATTTGTTAATTTCTGCAGAAGATGTATTCGTCACTGGCGTCAATAACTTCATCTTATCCTAAGCAGTGAGACTCTGGTGATTTACTGAAGATGAGAGTATGACTTTTCCTCTGATCTGTCCTTTGTATTATTCATCAAGTAAGTAGTACCACTGCCCATCAGTAAATGTCGCAGCATTCAAGATAATGCATCCTTTCCTTTGTTGGATATGAAAGATTTTTGGAATAAATATTTAATAGACCAGTAGTTCTTGAATGTAAAACTTTTATTTCCCCCCTATAGATGAATGTCAAAACTCTATGGAAAACAGAACATTAATTTTTTTATCGGTACGGGGGCAGAATATTAATTTTGATTTTGTAAATATGCTATCACTCTATAAGTATGACTCATAATTAGAGCTTTATTTGTCCTCCTCAAGATGTGATTTTTTTTTTTATCAGTACCTGGGATCGAACTCACGACCATGCACTTGCAAAGCAAGTGCTTATGCCGCTGAGCTAAATCCCCAGCCCGAGATGTGATGTTTTAAGCAGTAAGCCCTTGATAAATACTTAGTGGTTAACTAGACAGGTTAACTTATTCATTATAACTACTTTTACTGGTTTCTAAATCAGCTTTATTAACTTGTTTAGGTTCTGTTCTTAAAATAGCCCAGTTCTTTTTGGTTTCATTATTATCTTAACTTTCTTGATGTGTTTGCTAAGATAAATCTTAGGGCCAGTGTCCAGCCAGATAGGTGCAGGCAGGATACCCACCTCTGGACATAAATCACAGTATTCATTAAATTTCTATGGCTTAAACCTGAGGGGGCTGAAATAATGTCTTTGCTGATGCTATCAGATGACACAGGCCGCAGCTGATGTACCCTTTCTGGTAACTAACAGTGAAGTAGCCACTGTGGCCTGTGGTAGAGAGGCCACTGGACCAGGCAGTAGAACAAGCCCAGTATCACCCAAGTAAGTGGAGCCTCACAGTGAGTTTTGTTTTAATCCTTTATTCTTCCCTTTCCTCAGCAGTAGAGTCAGATGATAATGTCCTAGTAAACACTGCAGGATGTTTACATGCAAATCAATAAAGCAGAGGGAATTTGATATAGACAGGTTTTCATGTTACCGGGAACTCAGGAGCCACAAAGCTCAGTTTGGCAGATCTTTTTTCTTTTTTGCTGTGCTGGGGTTGGAATCCAGGAATATATACATTTTTGGGAAGCCCTCTACTATGGAGTTACACACCCGGCCAAGCCTGACATTTTGGATGTGAAACATTTCAAATTTCATTCCGGTCCCTGATCTTTCCATCCACAAACATCCTGCATCTGTTATTTGATGCACATATTCGAGCCTGGCTCTCACCTGTCTCAGCTTTTGTATCTCATTTTCCTCTTAGGTTGCAATATGGATTTTTATTATTTCCTTCAACTTGACTGCACACCAACACACACACACACACTCAAGAATTGTTGCCCTCACTGGATCCTAGCATGGCTTATTATCTGCTGTGAAAGTCTTCTCTGGTCGTCTCAGCGTTAATAACTAACTCTCTATAACTCACAATGTACGATGCCTGTTCGTCGCTTTCTGTACTTGTATCTAATTATACCTATATACATGTTTCTTCCTCACCTGTTAGTCTGTGATAACAGTCAGATAAGGGTTGATTTTATTTATTTCAGTCTAGACATCAGTAGACGTTCATCAGATGTAGAGTTTATTTACTTCTGCATGACCCTATGCAGGCAAATGAAAAGGTGAGAGAGTATTTTCTGTATCAGTGTGAGGATCAGGATTTTAAATAATAGCTGCAGGCATCTGGTGATGGCAGAGAGGACAAGGGAGAGAAATGTGCAGGGTCAACACTGCCAGTGTTTATAGCCAAGGAGGGGTTATGTAATGTGATTAAATGAGAAGAGGCAGAGCCATAGGGGATAATCATCTTCCCCTGGCTGAATGCTCAGCCATGCAAGCAGAAAGCTCCAAGCAGGAGAGACTAGCAGAAATACTTGGTGTAAAAGACCCAGAAACTGAGGAGGTGAACTCAGGTGATCCAGGCTGCACACAGCCCTTCTTGGCCACAGTGACCAGCAGAGCTTTACTCTTAAAACATCTCCATGGGACCAATTTCCTGTTTTCTGTGTGAGGTTCTTGCTGTTCCACCAAATGAAGAAAGCAATATGCATTCACTCGATATCTAATACATGGTATGCAAAAGCATGTGTGTGTGCTATGCATGTTTGAGCACTGTGAGCTTCGACATATTAAAATCTTTCTCATTAATCTGTTAAGTAAATTGGTTAGGGGGTTAAGTCACAGGTTTAAAGTCCTACATGAAATTAGGGAAGTCAAAATTTGAATGCAGGTATTTGGTTCGATTTTTGTAGCTTCCTAAATCTGCCTTCTGTCTTTCTCTTTTCTCTTTCCCTTGCTTCTTTTCTTATATTCCTCTTTATCATCTTTCTCCTTTTTCTCCTCCTTTTCTGGCTCCCCCCCTCCTCTAGTAAGCTCCTTTGACATTGACTGGAAAATCATCCTTAAAGACAAATAAAGGGTTTGAGGCTGCATCTCTTTGTTAAAGTGCTTGTCTAAAATGTACAAGGAAGGCCTGGGATCCAATCCATGCACAAGAGGGAAAAAAAAAACAAATTAAGTCTCAGGAAAAATTAGTGTTCATATTGTTTGATCAGTTTTGCATGCCTATATCTGGTCATCTGAGCATTTTGAAGACAACCATACGCAATATAATAACCTTTGTTAATTTCCTATCATTTTGTTTTGAAATTGCGTCATTTTTATTGTTTTTAAATTTAAAAAAAGTACTCAACTGACTCTCAATGAAAGACATTTGTCTTTCAACCCAAATGGCTCCCCAGTGCCCTCAGGAAAAGTACATACTGCTTGGCTTTGCAAAGACTGAACCACCAAGGTTGAGCTCAGCAAACATCCCTGACCTCTCAGGAAGACCCTTCACAACTTAGTAAAAATGATTATTTTTCCTTTTCTGTGTTAAATTTTATGATCCCTGAGGCATAGTGCATTGCAACACATGTTAGCTAATTTATTAACCAACATTTATTTTTGTTCTTATTTTGTTGCAACCTAAGTCAGCTTATTAATCAAATGTACCATGTTAATTCATCTTTAGAGAGATGATCACATAATACGTGCCTTCTAAAAAGTATGTGCGCACTGACTGTTATTGCCACAGATGGTAAATAAGGGTTAAGTATCCTGGAAATCCAACCAGGACAAAATGAGCCACACTGACTCCACACTGCCCTCTCCGCCTGGTATGGGAACTCACCATTCTGTAGTTTATCTGCATACACCCCCCCACTGAGAAGTGCTGGCCAGGGGAGAAACAGAGAATGAATCACAATCATATAAAAATACCAAAGCAGAAAGAAAAATAATTACTTTTTTTCCTTCTTGTCTTGAAAAAAAGAAACATTTATATTCTTTTTTCCCCCAAATGACTGATAATACAAAATATTTCAAGGTTGTCACTTACAAGGAATAATAAATTCTAATTGGTAAAACATATCCAAAGCTTTTTCTTATCTTACGATCATTCCCCTTTTAACATTTTTGTTAATCATGGCTAAAGTCATGGATATTTTTCTCTTACTTTTACTATTTTGACTTAATTTGACTTGATTTTTAGTGTTTCTTCAGATTTCTTTTGGAGCACTAACTGTTCACAGTTCACTTTTACTTATTTACCAATACATTGAGTTCATTTTAATCACTTCTGATAAATTCTGACAAGTATTTTTTACAATTTCCTACACCAGCATCCTCAAGATACTAAAGAATAATTTTACCTGACATCAACAGAGTGAAAACTAAGAGAATATCTAGGTCAAAGACCTAATTTCACAGGTGAGGAATCAAAAAGCACTGCTGGTATGGTACATGTGATACTCAAGATTATGAAACTACTTAAGAAAACCTTGAGGACTAAACACAAATATCCTAATTCCCAGAATTCTCATATCATTCAAGTTTCCCCCACTAGTTCACAGTGATTTGATTGGGTCATACTTTTGTCTCGAATCATGAGTGCTTCATCCTTGACCAGACGTTACTGGGGTCTAAACTCAGAAACAGTTGGATTTAAACTCAGCTGTAAAGTATATGACTGGTCAAGTTACCTCATCTTTCTCATATTTCTGTAAAATGGATACTGTGATACTTTCACGATAGAGCCATAGTAAGACAAAGATAACATAATAAATACAAACATCTGGTTTAGTTAGGAAGAAAATTAATGTTATGGTTTGTGTCTGGAGGTCCCCTCAAAGTCTCATGCAGTCATGGAGAGTGAGGTTGCAGAAGGGGCTGAATCTAGAATTTGTAATTGGTTCATTGTCTAGTGCTGGAATTGGGCATGTGAGTGCTACACCAGCCCTAGGGTGGCCATCCTGCATATAATATAAGAGAGGGAAAGAGGCTTGCTCCATTCCTTTTGCTCTTGTAGTTTTTGTTGGCTTCCACCGCTGTGAATGATTGCCCCTCTGCCATGTGCCACTCTGCCTTGAAGCTAGCAGTTTATGAACTGAAACTTCCACAAACTGTGAGTTAAATAAATTTGTCCCTCTTTAATTTTGGGCACCAGGTATTTTGACTCAGCAATAAGAGAAAAGTAATCAAGACAAATAATACCAAGAACTAGTCTTCTTTCATCATTCCTCTCTAAGTTTGAGTCCACATATCCAACTATATATTACCAACATTTATCACAGTGCTCTAGCTCAGTCCATTCACTTTTGGTCCAGAAATTTAAAGCACATATTTTTTTCTTTATTCTAGTTTACAAAGAAACTTTTTCATTATAGAAGCATTTTAAGTACATAGATATGTCTAACAATTTTAAATGCCTCCTGAATGGTATTTCCTTTATAAAAATCCTAACAGTTTAATAATATACAATTTGAAGGGCATATTTGTATAGAGTATTTCTCTCTCAGCATGTATGTAGGTGTGAGTGCGTGCATGCATGCGTGTGTGTGTGTGTGTGTTGATATCTAGTCATTTCTCCATAGTAGAAATGGAATCCATTGAGGGTTGGCTTAGTTTATGAAATAATAAATCACAACCATTTCATCAGTATGCGTTCCTTGTAAACCAGAATCCTATGCAAATCTTTCTGTGTAATTGAAAATTGGAAAATGTGATTCCAGGGAGCAAGAGCTGTGGGAGCAAAATATGACATGAAAAAGAATGTAGAAGCAGTGGTTAGCCTTGCAATCACAAAGGTGGCTGAGGGCTTCATCCATTTGAAATGTATGAAAAGGATCTGAGTCACATTGAGGACTGTATGTGTCCCAGTGAGGGAAGAGATGATTGTGCACAGTCTCCCATGTCCACTTTTGTCACTCACTGTTAACTGCTGCTGTCTCAGAGCTGTGTGTGTGTGTGTGTGTGTGTGAAGGGAGAGGAAGAGCGTCTGTAACATCCCATGCTTGAGTTGCAACAGAGAAACCCTGGAACATGTAGTAGGACACATATGGTCCAAGTGGAGCCTGAGTAGAGCCAAACGATGTTCACAGAGCAGTTAAAGTAGGAACCGACACAAGGCTGAGAAATTCAAGTTAATGGAAGAGGAGACCACTACAAGCCACCCCTTAATCACTTATATCTGCCCTTGCTTTTCATTTGAGTTGTTTTCCTCTTGATCTGATATCAAATATATGGGATTTTTTTTCATATCAAGTAGTTATTCAAATGGATGCCCTACAATTAAATTTGGACATGCTGGTAGTATTGCATTTCTAAAACCATCTCTAAAATTGAATACTCTTTGTACTTAACTTATTTGATAATTTGTAATTTGTGGACTGTCTTACAAAAATTCACTAATACTTACTATTACTTTTCGCTGTATGGGGCATTTAATCTAGTGTCTTTGTACTAAGGAACATACTGAGTTTCTTTTTAGTGTCTTATTCTGAGAAAAAATCTTGCCAATTCACTATTTACTCACGCAAGACTCAAACTCCTGCCTCAGCCTCCCAAAGTGCTGGAATTATAGGCATGCGTCATTAGACCTGGTAACTTATTATAACATTTTCTATCAATTTACATAGTAGGAGTTTCATGTGCAATGATGGATTTCCGAAATGATGACCACAATTTTACGAAACCCTATGTGTAGACATTCATTAATGATACAGTGCCTGATACTTATATTTCCAATGCTTTTCTAAGTGATAAAGTTGTTTTGACTTCTACTTTGCCTTCTGGGTGCTAGTGTGAAGAAACACAATTATGGTTTAAAAACTAATTTTTATTATGCAACTATCTAAAATCATTTACTGGTTCTACTATTTTCTCATTTACTGGTTCTACTATTTTCTCATTTACTGGTTCTACTATTTTCTCAGCATTTACATTGTCTATTCTAGACAGACAAGATGTCCTTGGAATAAAGATAGTTTTATATATTTTTTTTCAATCTCATGATTGTTTTAAAAGTAATTTTGCTTGTTTATTCTTCTGGCTAAAACCTGCAGTGTCATGTGGAATAGGTGGGTGAGAATGGACAATCAGTTACTTCTGATATTAGGTTGAAACATATAGTCTTTATTTATTTATATTTTTTGATGTGGACAATTTTTAAAAAAATTGTTAAGCAGAAAAAAAGACAATCAAACAATGCCAAAACAGGTTTGTAGGATAGTTATAATAGTTGATATATTGTGTACAAAGACATTATTGTCTTTATAGTCTTTATTAAGTGAATGTTAACTGTTCTTGGTTGGCACTATTACTCAAGATCAGAAATGTCACTATTTTTTTTATTTTACTACAGTCACATTTTTTGTAGTTTGCTAATGTGATGAATCAATTGAGTTTTTCCAAAATTATATCTTTGTCTAGTTTTGTTAACATGGTAATGATTATCCCAAGCAAGAAGTCAGGAATCAAAGCATTGTATCCTTTTCAAATGTTTAAAAGTATTTCTAGGTTACTAGCATTCTTTCTTTTTAACATATTTATTGAAATTTACCAGGGAAATTACCATGCATATGAATAAAGCATAAAAAACTTCAGTCACTGTATAGGCCAACTGTGTTTAATAGAAACTCACAAAATACTCTACCCAACAATAGCAAAATACACATTTTTTCAAGTGCACATGGAAATTTTCCAAAATAGGCCATATGTTAGTCCACAAAACAAGTCTTGATAAATTTTACACACAATGTCTTTTCTTATTGTAATGGAATAAGACAAGAAATTTATACAGAAGATAAATAAACAATTTAATCCATAGATGAAAAACAGAAATGCAAAATAATTGCAAAGGTGAAAAGGAAATTGTAAGATGCCACCTTATACCAAATTGAAGTTGGACCTTTGCTGTTCATTATATAAAAAGTTAGCTCAAAGTGAATCAGAGGCTTAAATGCATGAGATACAAGTAGAAACATTCATGATATAAAACACTGGAGGAAGGTTTCATGATATCAGACTTTACAATGAATTGGATAAGATTCCAAAATCACAAGAAACATTAGAATGAAACATAAATTGGATTAAACCAAATTTAAAACTTTATGCATCAAAAGATGCTATCAGTAGGGTGAAGAAACAACTATCCATAGAATGGAAGAAACTATCTTCAAATCATATTATCTGAGAAGGGGTTAGTATTCAGGATATATAAAGAACTTCCACAACTCAACAGCAACAGTTTAGTAACAACTGGGAATTGAGCAAATGCTGTGAGTGGCTGTTATTCTCAACAAGCTATACAGACCAACAAGCATGTAAAAAAAAAATGCTCAGCACCAGTGAATATTATGGAAATATAAATCAGACTCCTATGAGAGACCATCTCACAGAAACTCAGATGACTTGAAAAAAGAGAGGGGAAAAATGTAGTTCAATCCCTATTTTAAAAAGAAGAAAAGAAGGAAGAAAAATGCAAAACAAAGTTTGGTGAGGGTATGGAGCACTTAAAACTCTTTCCCTTGCTCATTGGAATGTACAAAGTTGCAGCTGCTTTGGGGAGCAGTGGAATTACCATAGACCTAGCATTTCACTTCTGGGAACGTATTCAAAAGAACAAACCCAGATACAGAAAGGATATCTGTACACCGATATTCATAGCAGAATTACTTGAAAGAGTCCCAGAGTAGAAGCAGGAAGTGCATCCATCCACAGAGGTGTAAAGAAAATGGCACACGATGTACAGTATAATATTATTTAGCTTTGAAGAGGAGAATAATTCAGACACACATAACAACAGGGAATAGCTGTGGAAACATGCTGCCAGGCGAAAGAAGCCATCCACACATGACACATGTTGTACGGCCCCACTCCCACCAGCTCCAGGCTGTCACCAAAGTCACAGAGACAGAAAGGGGACCGGTGAAGGGGGGGTGGGACACAAGAGCTGGAGCATCATGGGTGGGGAACTTCAGCCAGGGGATAGGAGAAGCAGTTCTGCAGGCGGGTGGTGATAATCACCCAACAACACGAGCATGCCAGTGGTTGTCATCCTAATATTTGTGTTGCATACCTGTCCTGTAACCAAGAAAAATATTAAGAAAAATAGCAGCGAAGCCTTCAAGTTCAAGGAAATTTTTTTTTCTTTCTTTTTTTTTCTTCTCTTTCTCCCTCCCTCCCTCCTTCTCTTCCTTCCTTCCTTCCTTCCTTCCTTCCTTCCTTCCTTCCTTCCTTCCTTCCTTCCTTTTTTCTTTCTTTCTTTCTTTCTTTCTTTCTTTCTTTCTTTTTTCTTTCTTTCTTTCTTTCTTTCTTTCTTTCTTTCTTTCTTTCTTTCTTTCTTTCTGCCAGGAATTGAATTCAGGACCTGGCCAGTCTTGCCAGGCAGGCCCTTGTGCTGCTGAGCTATATCCCTGGCCCAAGGAAGTTTTCTTTTGGGGAGAGTTTTTTTCATTGTAAATTAAATTATTTTTTGTAGACACAGATTACTCAGGTTACCTGTTCTTTCCTCCATATCTGTAATCATCTGTATATTTCAAGATCTTGCTGCATGTCCCTTGCATAATCGATCTTCTATACTAATAACTTATATGCATTTTATAGGCTTATTTTTCTAATCATTTTTATTCTTTAACATATTTAGTTAGATTACTTTCCCCTTTTTTGAGTTGTTTCTTTTTTTTTTTGACAAGTGGAAATTCCTGATAATGTTTAACTGAGGGCATTTTATTAATTATCAGTTGCTGTGTAGGTAAAAATATTGCTATGCCCAGTGGCTTAAAATAGTCAGTGTTTACTATCACACATTTCTGTGAGACAAAAATCAAAAAGCAGTGTAGTTCGGTGTTTCTGCCTCATTGTGTGTCAGAGACGTGGTCCCTTACCAAGGCTCTCCTGGTGTGTGAGCCACAAGATTACAGTCTTGGTTTTGCTGTCTGGATTCCGGCCCTGCTCTTTTTAACCAAAGGCTCCTTGTTATGGGGTCCTTTGCGAAGCTGTTCAGAGAGCTTCATAACGTGACAGGCGGCTTCCCCCAGAGTGCAGGATTCAAGAGAGAATAAGAACTCCAGATGGAAATCACTTTCCTCTCACCCCCAGAATATTGGCAGTCACAGTCTGTACCATCTGCTCTGTTCTGTTCACTAGAAGCTTGTCATCAGTAAGTCTGAAACATACTCAAGAGGAAGAATATTAAATTCTGCCTTTGAAGGTAAGAAGGGTCAAGTAATTTATGAATATATATATATATATATATATATATTTTTTTTTTTCTATTTTTTTGTATCGGGAGTTGAACCCAGGACTTGGCCCTTGCCAGGCAGATGCTGTACCACTGAGCTATATCCCCAGTCCTTGTGAAAATATTTTGTAAATCACACATATATTATTTGGAAAACATGTTTTTCTACTTTACTTCTTATTTGGCCCAGGTTCTTCGTATACTTTTCTGCACAGATTTCGTTATTTCTTCTGAATGTTAAGGATTGCTTGTCTTATGTGTCTTTCATATCATACAAAGAATGGCCTTCTTGAGTATTTTATCTGGTTGTTTCTATTTGTTGTCTTATTTTTATTTTTTAAAATATGAACATTTGATCTTAAAATTAACATAATGAATCAGGTCTCCTGATTTTACAATATCACTGGATAGACTTTTATATGAGAATACTATACACATATTAGATAAAATGATGCAGGAATTGTAAAATATGTCTAATGAAGTTATAAAGAATTTAGTAGAGACTGGAAACTAGATACAAAACATGAAAATTAGATTTAGGTATATTGAAGTAAATAAGAAAAAGTTTAATATAGAGTGCTGAAAAACATATGCATATATAATCTCTCTGTCCATATACACGTAAATACACATAAAGTCATACAACAAGCACATGTACAAACAAGCTCATGCATATGCCTATAGCTAAAGGCAATTACCATATGGAGAAATATGCAAAAGGAACATCAGTGTGTGAGGAGGGACCACCAGTACTTAATGAAACTAAAAACGAGCTGCATTTTTTTAAACCAGATGTTGAGGAGAGACTGGCTGCATGTGAAACTCTGCAGTGAAGGCACGCAGGGGTTTGCGTGGAATGCGTCGGGCTCTGAAGAACTGACAGTCGTGTAGGAATTCGAGTTGGAGGGCTTAGACACCCCTTTCTTTCCACGCTCCCTGCAACTGGACCGTCAAAGCCTTCACGCTTTTCCTTTCCTTTGAACTGGCCATCTCTCTAGAGTTTGCCCGCTTTCCTCAGTTTCAGTGCTAGACCCGGATGCTGGTCCATGTGCTCCATACCGGGGAGCTCAGACTGCGCTGGGGACCCCACCTTTTCCTCCACTGGTGGACAATGCACATCAGCAGCCTATGTTCTCCTGTGCAGGCCTGTTTGCCCCTGAAGCACAGCGACCCTCAAGTGTGTTTGGTTGACAGGGTCGGGGCTGCCTCCGTGTCCTGATCAGTCCAAATCATTCAGCTTTCGTGGGCATTTTGACTTTGGGGGAGAGCTGGAAGTAGCACATGCACAGATGTAGTGCGTAAGGTAGCTGAGGAAACATCACAGTGTTCTTGTTTCACAGAAATGGCTGTGTTTGGAACTGCTTTAGAACACCCAGATACCTGTGCAAAGAGGAGAAACTCCAGAGTAAAATGAGCAAATCCAAGGCATGCTCCAGCAGATGGCCTGGCACGGCTTCCTGACTTTCTGCTGTCGGCGAGCCACAGAATCGTATTTTCTACCCCAATGCATCAGTGTGGTGAATGATCAGGTACACAGGACGTAAGAGCCTGGAGGGTGGGGAGAAGGCGTGCATCGCAATGACTTGTGTGCACCTGCAGCTGAGGCAAAGTAAGATTTCACAAATGTCAGCATTAGTGATCTGGACACATGGTCCAGAAGAACCTCTGTCCTAAGGGGTCAGCACCAGGCTCACCGCCTAAACTCAGGCACAACTGAGATGGCCCCAGAGTGGCCAGACATTAAGATTTATCACCCAGTCAAATGAGATTGCCATGCTAATTAAACTGAACTGTAGACACCAGAAAAAATTAAATTTTCTCTGGCAAGATTGTGGCTGAGATTCCTATGACAACATAACGTAAGTTCTGCGTTACTTTTTCACGTAAGGAGAAACCCTTTAAGACTTATCCGAGCCTAAGGAACATTCATATGGCAAGAGGGAAAGGATGGCTCAGTGGGAATTGGTGAAATGGTCAAGCACATCTGGGCTGTAGGGAGTCACACAATCAACTCACCCTAATAAAGGATGAGGCAGATACAAAGTCACACATCCGAGAAGTCTGAATCTGACACCTGCACCTGTTTGACTTCATGTGAGTATTTGATTTACAGGTTTTTCAGCAAAAAAAATCATTTTGAAAAATGATCGGTAAGGGCTCATTAATGTCTCTGACTTTAGACCAGCGATTGTTAAATGTGGTCCATGGACCAGCAGCATCAGCAACAAATGGTAACTGTTAAAATGCGCATTCAGAATTACCAAATCAGAAACTCAAATGGACATTGTGCCCTTCCACAGACCTTCCAGGTAATTCTGAAACACATTAAAGTTTTCATAACTATTGGTCCAGATAACAAAAGCTAAATTGTAGCAGTTACTGTAAATAGAATATGGTAGATGGATAGTACACTGTCACAGCAAAAAGAGATTGAGATTGACTAGGATATGATTAAATGCAAACAAGATTATCTGAAAGATTTTTAATGAGTGAGTTGATACTAAAAATGGGATAAATATTAGAGGTTTTTATTTCCACAGTATATGAATCTCAACTCATTAATTGAATGAAATAATTTTTTGTAATAAACGGTATTTTATTTGAGCTGTAATTATATTTATTTTCCATCTTTCAGAAAACTGTGGTAATGAAATTACGTGATTGATGATGAAAACGTCAACAGAGAATCTACCTTATTATTTTTCTGCTTTGAATTATGTGCATTTCAAATGTTATGGAAGTAACTCAGGCTTCTAATAACAGTATTTCATCACTGACATAATGTATGATAGACCCCAGGGATAAAAAATGCTGTGTTATAAGACTCATTCAGAAAATGAGTGCTGGAAATTTTACACACTATTTTTCCGTGGAAGGACAGAGCTTGTACCTATACACACACAAGGACAGAATATGTGTTAGTGGAGAAACAAAAGGGACCACTACATTTGCTATCAAGTGTGTTATTCTCAAGAAATTGTAAGTTAAATATATGCTACATGGCAGTAAGAGGCAAAAGGTTAAACATATAAAATGCTTTTATATTTTAATTTAAAAGTTGTAAGTTCTTTACGTTTAAAATAATTGCTGTTTTGTTATTAAGAAATTAGTAATTAAGGTATTCATTATTGTCTCTCCCTTTATCTCTAGGATTCAAACAAAGTATATTGTCCTGTGAAGCTTTTTGGTTTTTGCTTTCTGATTGCCTTACTCTTTCGTCTTCTGAATTTGTATGTGAGAAATGGACTGATGGAAGAAAACCACAGCAAAACATAAGAAAGAAGGAAGCTACTAAATACTGGAAAGTATGTCAGTCTCTAGAAATACACTATCCTTCTTTATTACGGTGTTAAGCTACCTTCAAATTAGTATCCTCATTTTCCGGATGGGAAAGTTGGGTCACCAAGACTCTAGGCCACGTGCTAGGGACCTACTGTCAAATGGAGCATTTGGAAACCCAAACCTGTGTTCCAAATCACCAGTTTACTCTAAGAAAAATGAGCACATAGCACTGATTACTGATATCTGCCAAAGGAAATAAGAAACACTCATTTTTGGTGAATCACTGTGAAATTTAAGACAATCAAAACAAAAAGAAAACCCTAAAATCTTGACAGAAAGAGCATATCAGTTAAAATTGATGGAAATTATACTGATGACAAACTTCTAAAACATAGCATCAGATTCCAAAGACAAAGAAATTGTAGTGTAAAGGAGCTAAAAATCAGAAAGAAATTTATTTCCCAAGCTCAGATACCTTAATAGTAGTAGACCTAAGATTATATCAATGGCTACCTTCCTCCGAAGTTTCTGCTCTCAGTAGTTGCACAAAACTGTAGAATTCTACATTGAGAATTCTATCTCTATCTGATTGAAAATATGTTTTGGAACTCAGTAGATCACCCAGGTGGAACCTCGAGCAACTTTAAAGAGAAGTGTAGCTACAGCACGTTAACTTAGCCTTTTTAAACTCAGGTTTTCCTCAGGCACAACTCGGGGCCTCTAACATTTCCGTCTTCATTTCTGATTAAGGGAGGTGACCTGCTGTAGGCACAGAGAAAAATGATAAAGGTACATTAACAGGAGCTGTTATTTGTTTCTTTACAGATGAGGTCATAAAGGTCTCCAAGGGGAAAGAAACTTTCCTTCAATTTACCTAATATTTTAATTTGAGAACTGGAGTCAAGTTTTCTTTATAACGAAGGGAGAAACAATGAGCCTTTAAGTAAGAGAAGATTAGAAGAATTCTCAAGATGCTTTTGAAGTTTCCTCAGACCAAGATTTGAAGGGTGGTAAGACAGGGGCAGAGTGTGTAGAGATGAATAAAATCAGGTGTGGGGTTTGGGTGGGCCGAGAAAACTGCTTCAGAAACACAAAATGGATTATTTCAAATTCATGAATCATGGAATGAGTTATGGTTGGCACTTGTTAGTTTCAAGATGTCCTTGCTGCACCAGAGAGTTTCTCCATTAGACAGAAAACTTTATGGTCATCGTCTGGACCAGATTGGGCCACATTGGCGTAAAGCTGGGACCGGCAGCTGGGCCTCCAGATGCGAAGAACACAGAGGGACCAAGGAGCAGGTGAAGCTTGCAGTTAGGGCCATGCTGGGAAGTGGCTCCAGGAAGGATGTGGGAATATGAGAAAGGGAAAGCTTAGACTCCTCACCCCTACCAAACTATGTCCTGAAAATGCTCATCACTGGTCTAAGCCTTACAGATTGCAGCTGACACAAGAAACTGCTCCAAGAATTAAACCAGATTATGCAAATGAAGCACTACATCTACGGTTTGGAGCTTTGTAAGTACACAATTTATGGTAGCATTTGTGGTGGGGTGGGGTGAAAAGTGGGAGATGATAGCAACTTGGAATCCAAGGGAGGAAAGCATGGTGGGAAAGAAATGAAAATCGAGGGTCTCGCGGAAGACAATAAACTAAGTAAGTCATTTTAGTTTGTTAAATGAATTTTGTTTAAAGGCTTTTGGGAAATAGGTTTCAGTGGGTTGGTAGCTTTATGGAGAGAAAGGGGGACATGGTGATAGACCCGAGGGAGGGCAGGCCAACAGTCGGCCGGACTATGAAGGAAATGAGACAGAGTTGGACGGGTACGGAATGTGTGGGCTTTATAAAGCTTTCTGAATGGTCTCTGTTGGTTTTGTTTATTGTTCACACCTTAACTATACACATATGCAGAGAGGAGGGGACAGCAAACAAGATGAGACTAAAGGTAACCATGAAGGTACATGCAGGTGGTTACCACTCTAGGTGAGGCGCTGATGTGGACGTGAACTTTTCAATGACACCGGGGTGCAGAGGTACAGACATAAATATAAACATATCTCTAAATGCAATATCAGAGAACAGCAATTTTAGGATAACAGGGTGAATGTCAAATATTTCAGAAATACAAATGGGTCAGCTATAGAAGAAGCTTAAAACAGTTTTGAAAAATAGTAGGGCAATTGAAAAGGTATTTTTAGGTTGCTTATTAAAGTAATGAGTGATTAATATGTAAATCTCAAAGTGCCCCTGGTTTAGACAGAATGTAGATTAAAAGATTTCGCAGAAAACACTGACATTTAGAAAAGAATCATAGCTGAGTTGTTAAATGGTAACAAAATCAACTGTTTCCAGAAAACATTTTACCACCCCATGCACATTAATTGTTGAGTCCAAAAGTTTATCTGTACACAACCTGATTCCAAATGAGATCCCATTTTCAAGTTGAAATATATATTTACATGTAGATATGAATGTACGATCAACAAATAAATGAAAGAACAAGTGTGAAGTATAAATGCAAATGTATGTTCTGGAAAAGAAAGTACAGTATACTTGGGGTTCAAATGCAAGAGTTTAAGCCATAACATATTTCTTTAGATGCATATAATTGATTGGTTTTGATGTGAACTCTGACTCAAGAAGAAGGAGTCTCAAGACTTTCCAGAAGTCCACTGGCCACATTTCCAGAGCTGACGTCATTGGGGCCAGGGAGCATATCCTGCTGATATAATTCAGGTCTGATGATACGTGGCCACGCCTTATACAGGACTTTGATGGAAGTGTAGGTTGCAGTGAGTGCTTGATACCCAGAACGGTGGAAAATACAAAGGAGAGAGAAACTGCACCAGGTCCTTTGATGAAACATCTTCATCGCATTGGCCAAGTGTGATCATCCGGAGAACTTTCCCCTCTCAAGAATCTTTTCTTCATCATATGATCAAACTCCATTAGCCATGTGGAATATTTCCAGACTTTGGGTATAAAACTCGGCCATGTTGTGGAACTGATATTATTCAATCACAGCACCTTATATGTGGGATCTCATAATTTGTCTAACAATACACCAGGATGACAATAATTCATAATCAGAAAACCAAAGTGTATGGTATACAGATATTCATCCTGGAATGACCTACCTGTTTGGCAACTATTCAGACTTACATCCGAGGGGCACTGCTCAGATTTATGAGCCACTGACCCAACTTGTGACCCATTTTTATACAGTTCTGTACATCTTGTTTAGAGTACCTCAATCCCTTCTTTGTACAGGTATATATTATTTATACATTATTAAATTTTTTATGATTGTATATATAGTACAACTCTATAGTTTTTAGTTCTGTTATATATTCCAGTACTGCATATAAGAATTATGCAAATAAAAGCAAAGTTATCAAGTCAGAGTTCCATTTGACCATGTCTTTGTTCTGAATATTGTAATGTACATACTGTATTACATTTCCCATCTAGAGACCAGCTTGTTTAATAACCTGGTACAGAACTGAATCCTTAAACTAGAAATGTCTGTACTTGCAAAATGTAAGGAATCTCATTTGCAAAGAGGAGACATAAGCACCAGTTCATCTCCTATCTCAATCTTTTCAGTAACCTCTAGAATATCTACCGGTAGCCTGGAATAGGATGAGCCCTATCATTCCCTAGAGCTAAAAGCCCAATGGAAAAAGCAAATTCGCACAGTAAGAAAGACATGATTCTAACAAGAAGAACATTTTGCATTGACCTAACCAGAGGGAGAAAACAGGAAGTCCAAGAGGTGAGTCAACACAAAGCAACAGAATGGGTGCTTCTGAAAACAAAACCAACCAACCAAACCAAGAAGGCATCCAGCTGATTTCTATGAAAAGAAGCCTTATTAGGAAAATTAAGTCTCTGTTTAATGGGCTCATATATATCATGCATATACGAATGTAGACTACATTAGTGTTAAACAATGGAGTCTCCAGGTGCCATTTTTCATCTCACTAATGGAATCTCTCTGAGTCTGCTTTATTCTCTTCCAGGAATGGCTCTGTGCAGCGTGGCACCTGTTGAAATTCCTGAGCACAGACAATGGGCATTTGAAACTTATTTTCCTCTGTCAGATTGGCCTGGCCCTCATCACAGAGCCTCTGGGTCAGCAAGGATGGTTTCTGTAGTCCTGGGTAACCTGGACCGAATTGACTGCCAGTGAGTGCTGACACCCCCCTCCTCCTGCACCTCTGCATCTGAAATCCTGCCAAAAAGTTCCCATCTGGGCCACACACAGTCAACAGCAAATGCTTTGCAGCAAAATCATTGCAGACCGATATGAATAACACATGAAGCATTCAGAAGAGAACACAAATGCTTTCAAATATTTTACGAATCTTTGAACATTTAGCGATGCACTTTTATGGACACAAGTGCTTTTTTCTTTAAACTTGTAGGATGCTCATACCTTTCTTTCTCCTCTTCAGACATCCCCAACTGGGTCAGCCTAACCACTAGTCTTCATCCTTTTTAGCTTAAAATTCATGTTCCAGCTAATCAAGAAAGTGATGAGACATTTGTCTGACTGGTGTGTTATTCGGCTCTCCTGTTGTTGAGACAGGATAACCAGCACCCACAACTTAAAGGAAGAGACGTTTAGTGAGGCTTAGGACTTCAGGGGATTCAGTCTTTGATCAGTTGGATCTAGGGTACAATCTTGATGGCAGAAAGTAGTGAGGGGAAAGGATACTTCACTCAGGGCAGCCTGGAAGCAGAGTAGGAAACAGTACCACAATGCAGGAGTGCAGGACCATGATCACAGCTGCAGGATGATGTTGACACACTCAGAAGTGTGCTTTACTAATTCCTGGGAGACTCCCAAGCCACAAGCTGACATAACTAAGCTTAATCACCGCAGCTTTTTCCTTTCGATGTTGTCCTAATTTTTCCGTGTCCTTGGCAGAAAAAATATATATGCACAATTTCACTTATGCGAAATCCTGGAAGAAACAGCACAATGGTAAAGCTAGTCCGTTGTTGCAAGGAGCCAGGACATAGCAAGGTCAGAGTAATTGTGAAAGGTTAGCAGGAAGTGCTCTAGGAAGGTGCAGTTACTCTTTCCCGAGTGTACTGGTGGTTGGACTGTTTTGTGCCTTTGTTAAACATTTTGCATTTTAAATGTCAAATTTTATTTTACAAAAAATCCCAAGAGTGACAGTAAGTTTACAAGGAACACTCGCACAGTTGTTGTTTTGGGGATGGCCCCACTCACTGAATAGAGCATCAGCCAGGAAATTAACAGGGTTTTCCTGTCCAGCCAAACAGACTGAGTCTGGAGTCAGAGAATAACTAGAAACAAGGGTCTTTTCAGTGTCAAGAAGTGAAAAATAAAACCAGAGTAGGAGTGGCTGCAGACAGGGAAAAATACGATTTGGAAATAGCACAGGGCTCTAAACAATATAAGAGGTTTGAAAAATTCCATGCTTCTTTCTTCTTTTTCTTTTTATATACTCTAATTCTAAGTCAAACCAGATGCCAAGAGTAACATTAAATGTGTTCCACCCAGAAACAAAGTTAGCAAGATTTTGGACCTGAGTTCACATGTAAGCTGGAGACCCACTACCAAGGAACTCGTATGGTGCTTAGGATGACTTGTCAACTTCATTAGCTTTGCGATCCTCCCAGGGTTGTCTTCGGGATGAGCCTGGCAGGGGTCACACAGGTGTGGCCTTGGAGGTCTCTGTCTGGTCCCTGAGTTCTTGTCCTTTGGCATTGTTTCCTTGCTGTTTCCTGAATACCAAAAACTTAGCATCTTTCCTCCACCATACCCTTCTGCCATGACATTCCTGCCTTGGACCCAGCTGACCACTGACTGAATTCTCCGAAATTGTGAGCCAAATTAAATCTACCCTGCTTTAATTTGAGGGTGTCAGCTATTGCGTCCAGCAACAGAAAATCTGACTTATGTAGCTAACTTCTCTAGCATAGATTAGTGCTGCTCTGTATTTGCTTCAAATATCTCTTGAGTCTTCAGGGTTTGCCTGGGTTTATTTTGAGTTGCACGGAAAGATATTGAGGGGGGTGGAATTTGTGAGGGTCGTCATGATGTACAGTCCTTATACTTTGCATCTCAGAGAAAATAGAAGTTTTTCTTCCATTTTTATGCTTTCTTTTCTGGCCAGCTGAGGATGTGGCCATGATGCCCTTTAGGTGAGTCTCCTTGGGTAGTAGATAACAGAAGACAAGAGTATTGCAGGGCTGAGGAATGCCGGGGATCTGTCCACTTGGGCAGTCTGAGAATCCTCTTGGAAGAAGTGGTGGTTGTCTTTGTTACTCAGTTATGAGGAATCAACCACAAAACACTCCAGAAAGAACATTTTATGCAAGAGAGAGCCAAGGGCACAGGGAAAGAAATAAGATCAAACATGAAAAGTTTGGTAGACAGAATTACAAAAACCACCACTGGAACACAGTGAACTAAAAGAGAAGCAGAGAAACCAGGGGGTAATAAAGTCAGACAGGGCAGACTCAATGCCCACTAGGAAAAGAATTCAGATTTTATTACATTTATGATGGAGCCCACAGTACTATTTTAGTAAGTAAAGTTACATAATGTCTTAAAAAATCTTTTGATTACTTGAGAAGTAAACCACTTGCACAAGCGTATAAAGGATAATCATGCAACATGTTGAATGTTTAAAGCTTTGAACGTTTATTACAGTAAATGATACATTGCCCCCTCGAAATCTTCCTCCTTACTTCACACTTATCCCACCTCTTTCTGGAGCAGTTCTGAAAATTCTGTTCATCAGTGTTTCACAGAGTGGTTAGAAATGGAGCAAGCGCTGCTGAGGGCCAGCCCCAGGAAAGGCAGGCTGGCGAGTGTGTTTGCTTCCACCTTATTCACGGATCTGCCACCGTGGGGTTTCTAACTCTCCCCTGCAGTAAAAAGACAAGGGAAGGGAAAGGTTCTGAATTGACCCAGGGCATCAGGGCAGGCACAGCGGCACACTCACGACATGAAGAAGGAATTCAAGGACTCACTCGGAAAGGGGTGAGCATGATGAGGTAAGGGTGTGAGAAGTCAAATGGAGGCTTTTGAGGGGGACTGGTGGCAATACATTATTTATGGTAGTGATATTTATTTGAAGAAGGACTGTATTTTTATTGTACCTTGCAGACTCGTAGAGACTGACTGGGAGGCGATGGACACAGTCCAGTCCAGGGCTGACTCACTGGCCCCGGCAGTACCGCCAGCAATGAACCCATGTCGGTCAGAGCCGTGTCACTCTAGAAAGGACACTTCCCTTGGCCAGTTCTCTTCAACAGCAGCCCTCGCCCAGCCTTCCCTGGAAGAATCCTCAGTCACCCTTCCATTTTCCCCCATCCTGCTTTGCCTAAATTATTGTTACTTGTACCCACACTTACACTTGATTCAAGAACAAAAATTGATTTATCCACCATTTTAAAACTTCCATTTCTTCACAGCGTGCTTTTTGCCTCCTACCAAGAGTGGGGTGTGAGATACTGAGCTCCTTACCAACACACCAAAAATTTGATACAAAACTATACTATAATTTAAATGCTGCATCATCTTTTTAAGCCATTACTTGATATTTTTATTTTGCAGCTTTTTTTCTGGACAGCCAGCACATTAAACCCAGCTGTAAATGATTTTCCAGCAGCTGTAACGGAAGGCATATTGTTTGTGACCTTAAAATCTTCCTAGTTGACTTTTCAATATATAAAAACAGATCCTATAACCTCATCAGAAGCCAGCAGCAAATATTGGATAATTTGATATAAATGTAAATCCTACTGGACTCCAAGTTTACACATATTTTAAGGATTATTGTAGATAATCGTTGAAAGTCTACTTGTACTCAGAGCTCCGTCTCCATTTTATTTCATTCATTCAATCATTCTCCACTATTTACCAAGCACCTATGGACGATGAACATTTGTTGTACCTACCTCATTGGATTGTAGAGGATTAAGAGACTTAAAAACTATGAAGAGCTTAAAAGCCACAGGTCCATAATCCTGTGTTTGTGATAACTGCTTGTATTATTATAATTAGATCTTATGCTTTGAGTATAAATGTCTCACCTGAGGGACTGGAGTATAGATAGAATGAATTTTAGACTCTGTCTTTCTTTCCTCTTGAGTTTATAACCTTGGGAAAATTTCATTCTGAACACAGATACAATTACACGATTTGCTTTAGGGCGATTTCATGACAAAATCTAAAACTGTTCAATGTAAAGCTTGAAGCTACATTGAAGGTGAATTATATCCACTAGCTTTCTTGGATATTGATTTTTATTTTAATACCACAAACTATGGCTTTTTTATTTTTACTTTTCCCATAAATTTAAAAATATTTTATTAGCGTACATTTGTGATAGCTAACAATTATATTCACCTTGGGAAATTGGTCCACTTAGCATTGCATCTGATACCTAGAGGAACTTCTTGTATAATTAAAGGTACTACTGGATCAGGGCTGTATTTGAAACTTGAACTCTAAGAAAGTTGTCTTTCCTGGTTAGAAATTGAAATTTTTACATTTTTGTGGAACACTTTTCATGAAGAAGTGAATTTTTCAGGAGACTCCCTGTACTCACCGAATCTGATTCACTGGAATATTACCTGTAATTAATCAGAATCTGTTATAAAGGTAACTGTCTCTCTTGAGACTTACCAGGTGACACTTCCAGATGTGTCACTTGCTCTGCTTATTGAATGAGTAGCAATAACAGCTTAGCATTGAGAAAGGAAGCCTGAAACACCTCCACTATTTCTCAGACCTCAGAAATAATTGCGGTGCCTCTCTTGTGCAGATGGGCAGCTGACCTTATAAATCTGAAGTTTTAACGGCAGGAACATTAGAGTTATGTTCCTGTTCCTTTCCGGCAGCTATCTTCAAATGCACAAAGACTGTTCACAATTTCTTTGTTATTAACCAGTTTGTTAATAACAAAGTTTGTTAATCTCTGAACACTCTCCTTTTACTGTTAAGTGCAAAATGAGTCTACTATTTTCATTAGAAGCGGAAAGAAAATGGAAAATTCCCATGACTCTAATTAGAAGCTAACAAACAGCAAGGATTCCACCTCCAGCACTCTTAATCCTAGCCTTGGGCTGAGGCGCAAACGTCTGGCTGAAGCTGGGCTCTCTTAGCACTTCCTTTTCTCAGTAGCCTCACTCTGGACTCCTTCCCTTCAGCCCTTCTGAGTAGGAATCCTTATCTTCTCTCATGCCATCAGCCTCTTCGTCAGCAAATGCGCCTAGTATTTCTGCCTTCTTCAGTGTTATCATCCTGTGATAGCAACTGCACAGACTTCCCCTAGGGTCCTAGTGAGGATGTATAATTTGATCTCCAGCAGTCTCGGACACAAACCCTACTTGAATTATTATAGAAACCCTACTATGAGGCTCTCCTCCCATTTGTGTTAGTTTTGCTTTTCTTACCTTCATGTTCAAGACATTTTCACCTTCCTGGTAACATGTAGGAAGGGGGACCATGAGAAGGAGAATACATGAACCAGTAGCTGTCTGATCTCCCTGACCCTGGCTACTGGTGTTGGAACTTGCATTTTCCCAGGTGTCTACCCTTCTTGCGTGGCAGTCCCACCATCCATGAGACCTCTGGGACAAGAGAATTCTACTTTGTTTTGCAGCTCAATTACCTCCTCTAGCTTGCGATTCTTGTCATTTTGAATGTTGATCATGGCTAGAATTTCTTATGCTTCCACCTCCCTCTTCTTTTCATTATCTTCTAAAAGTCTTGTATCTCTCTTGGCGAGCTACAATATGTGATAAAAACAAACAAACAATCCCCCAAAACAGGATGTTGACAGACCTGCAAGACGCTGTCAACTTCTTACCTTGAGCTTCAGATTAATACAGTGAAATCGTGGTACCCTTTCTTAAACCTATGACATTGACAGTGTGGCACTTTTTCCTAAACCTAAGAACTGTGCTGATGGAGCTTTTTAATTTCACAGAGGTCCTTGGTACAAGGTTAGAATATGGAACATATAAATATTTCAGAAGTTCTTTATTAAAATGGCTTGTGAAATCTGAGCAAGTAGGCAATAAACCCCAAACTATTTACATATCCAGAGATAAAGAATGGCCAACTGTTAACCTATGATTCTCACAACAGTCAAATTATGTAATTGTATTCTGTTTAGCACTGACTTGCATGGAAAGTTCTGTTTTAACTAAAGATCTTGGTTAATTCCCTGCTCTGCAACTCACTAATTTTTTTCTAGATAACAGGATTTAGGCCTGGCTTATTCTTCAGAATGTTGATAATCAACGTTAATGGGGCAGAAAAGTAAGATTGAGTCTGACAGTAAGGAATTACTTAATAAATATTTACTCTTATAGTCACAGTTGCCATAGAGACTGAACAAATGGGATATGAGGGCAGAGAAGAGAAGAGGAGAGACAGGGGAAGAAGATGGAAATTACAAGGAATCATCTCCCATGGTAATGGGGAATCCCAGGTCCCAACCCCAACACTGACCTCCTGAAGGTTGCGGGCCAGGAGAGTCACTGGCTTTAGTCTGAAGGCAGAAGACCACTGTCCCAGACGAAGTAGAACATTTAAGAAACAGGTTTTCCCTACTTCTCCTTGTTGCTGTAGTTAGCCTGCTAAGCATGTGGGGCAGGCTCGCCCTCTCCCATGATGCCTTGTGTTCTCAGTCTACTGACATGAAAGCTGACCTCACCAGAAAGATTCTCACAGATCTGCCCTCCGTGCTGTTTAACCATTTAGCCGGACACTTCAAAAAGCTGTCGCATGGATGCGTGAAAGTATCCTTCACAGCTTTTATAATTTGGTAGCTGTTTTCAATATTTGTCACTTTATTCTCTGTACATGGGTCTCTTAAAAAAAAAGTTACAAATGTCTAGTGTTTGAAACTGACCTGAAGCATTTCCT
The DNA here is from genome assembly GCA_004027455.1 of Hydrochoerus hydrochaeris. Classification (NCBI taxonomy): domain Eukaryota; kingdom Metazoa; phylum Chordata; class Mammalia; order Rodentia; family Hydrochaeridae; genus Hydrochoerus; species Hydrochoerus hydrochaeris. Next base: position 32,899 of record PVLA01005376.1, read on the forward strand.
TGCTTGTCAGCTTCTGTGTTACACCACCCAGGATTTGGAGGCAGATTTATTTATATTGACAGGCACGGATCGGGGTCATTCCCAGAATATCAGGCCCTCAGCCCTTGTGGCCTAGGCCTTACATGAGAGGAGCAAGCAGGAAGTACAGAGGCAGAAGGGCTTGTCAGCTGAGGGTTGGTTCTTACAATATACATCATAGTGACCAGCTATGCATCACAGTGCTTAGCTGTTTCTAAGAGACAGAAGCAAACAGAACTGCAACAGAAACTATTACCTGGGCAACTGAAAGACTGCAGTCTACTGGCTGGGGAGGGGGCACTTTGGGTTACATCTGTATTTGAGCCAAAGGTGTCAGGAGGCAAAGTCTCTCGGAACTACTATTTGCTCATCTATGCATCCAGCACTGGTGCTGACCTCAGCTGTCTTCATAGTCCTGGTGGAAGCCAGGACCTCAGAATAGACTGAGATTCTATCTCACTCCAGAAATAATGACTGATATCAAGCAATCAGGAACAAATGCTAGTGAGGCTGTGAGGAAAAAAACCCTTCTCCACTGTTGGTGGGAGTGCAGACTTGTGAAATGATGTGGAGATTCCTCAAAAAACTAAGGTTAGAGCTCCCATATGACTCAGCTATTTCTCTTCTTGGTATCTTCCCAAAGGAGTTAAAAGCAACAAACCACAGGGACACATGCATATCTGTGTTTATATATAGCAGCAGAGTTTGTAATAGCTAAATCTTGGGAACAACCCAAATGCCCATCAAGCAAGGAACGGACAAAGAAGATGTGTTTTTTTTATACAACGCAGTACTATTCAGCCATAAAGTAGGATAAACAAGACATTTATGGCTAAATGGATGGGCCTTGAGGCCATACTCTTAAGTGAAATAATGTGGACAAAGGTGTAAATAGCACACTGTCTCTCTGGTGTGCAAAACTGAAAGTGTAAATAAGAACGAAAATGTGTAACAGATATTCTGAGGCAGGAAGAAAGTGTTCAAAGGGAAAGGGGAACTAGGAAGGGAAAAACAGGAAGAAAAGGAGGGAAAAGAAAAAAATGAGATAGAAGGATAAAATGGAAACAATGCTTTTGTAAATGAGCAGGGGAAAAGGGGTTGAGGGGAGTGAAAGGGAACAGGAAAAAAGAGGCATCAAGACGTGTCATATATGGTACAAATTTCTTATGATGAATGTGATCATTATCTGTATCTATGTGATGCCAGTAAAACTGATAATAAGAAACTCAATAGTGCGGCTTTGAGAGTTAAATAAAGTTGTACTAAGTAAATTTCAACCAATCTGCTTAACTATTTCAGGAGTTTTTTTCCCCAAACATTTATGACTCTAAGTTTCTCCTTAAATAACTTTTATTGGTTCCCTGGATGAAGCGCTTTCTCTCTGAGCTCCACTGTGGAACTAATGTCCACTCTCCAAGAGTAGGTCTTAAGTACCATGGAATTCTCTTATAGTTATTTTAATACTGAAGTCCCAGGGGTTCTTTTATACTTACTGGATACATTATCCTTTTCCTTAAATGCAAGAATATTTAGATTCACCTTGGGATAAACTGTGCGAGACAAGGAAAAGTCACAGTTTAGCAAATATCCATCTGACATTTCAAAATTTATTAAGAGATTTATGTACATAAGATATTTAATATAAGCCTAGAAATAAAAAATTAAAAACATTAAAATATGGAGCTCTTATTTGTACACTTAAGTTTTAAAAAACTTGATTGCAAATTCCCACTCCTATGAAGCTCGAATGTTTTATGTCTGCCTATGTGTTGGTACTTCCAGCATTTTATTTTAGTTATGTCTCTCCTCTCCTACACTGACTATTCTAGGACATGGGCCTCGCTGGTGTTCGATCTGTCTCAGTGTCTCATGAAGGCCTTCCATGCCCAGAAATATGTACCCAGATGACAATAAATCTATCAAGTCACAGATTCTTTCATCACATTGCACGGTATTTAAAGGTGTATTACTTTATTTTATAACCTATTCTAATTGTGAAATATGTTATAGCAGAGAAAATGACATAATAGAAAGAGAAAATTCTTGAGCTGCATATTAGAATATGCAAATTTTATACTTAAGTGGCCTCCCTATGAAATGTGTGCTCCACATACCTTAAGTTTTCAGCTGAGCGTGGAAGTTTTATATACTACTTGTCTTATCCTAAATTCCAACTTGGTACCTGGGTTTGTGTATAAAAGAAGGAACAAGAGCACTGTCCTGAGTGGTCATAGATTTCAGTCTGTTGGACAAGGAAGATATGAATCAATCAACCACCCCAGGAGATATGGAGGAATTTAGGAAGCTGTGTGGGGGGGACTGGCCTAGGCTTGGAGATGGCTTTGCTGATGATGTCACAGTCCTAGCAGAATTACGCACTGGGCAGAGCACAGGAACTGACAAGCAAGTGCCAGCATGGGCAGAAGAGCAGGTTAGCACTGGTCTGATGCAGGATAGGGTGTTCAGTCACGTGGTACTTTTTTCTCAAGGAGCAGGGCCTTCAAACATCAGTGATGCTGTCTTATTGGGCTTAAAAGCAAATCTCGAAATAAGATCAGTATGAATAGAACTCACAGCACAAGATAAGTGGAATAACCATGCATGATGTGGGCTTTTTTATTTGGAATAAAACAATGGAGTCAGTGACTTCCCAAAATGTTTAAAATCTTAATTTATGAAAGCAATGCTTTTAAACCAAATTTCAAAACATATGAGGGAAAAATGTTCCATAAAAACAAAAACCAAAAAACCAAATAAACAAGTGGCTCTATATCCAATTTCTCAACTGAGAAAAGTGTCCAAATGGAGACAGATATATAACTTTACCTCTTTTCTGTCATGAGGAAAAACCAGTTATTGTTCAAAAGTTGTTTTCAATTATGCTTTCCTATAACAGGTACTTTACCACTACAGAGTTTCCATATGAACCTCAGAATTCTGGAAAGGCCAGGAATGGACTTAAGATTAGACATGGCTTTGAATTGACCCCAGAGAGCTGACAGAATGGAAGAAATGACCTAAAAGAGGTCACTGCCATGCTCCAAATTAACCCTGGGAGTTCATCCACCTGACACAAAACTACAGCTCTGAATACATTTGCGTGGCATCGTCCATTTAAATGGATATGTAGTTCACATTCACAAATATACTGTATTCTCCTGGATGTTGTCTTGTTATGTGGGATGAGGAGAAAAATGTTGTGGCTAGAAAATTGACTTCTGCATGGCCATGGGAACATCAAGAACTCTCTTACATTGATACATATTCCACTTATAGGTGGTTAAAGGTAGAGACGGTGAAAATACTGCAATAGAATTCATTCAGTTAATTTGTCCAAGCCTCATTATATGAAGCATGATTCAACGGTGCATGAGTCTTTTGACTAAAAAAATATCACAGCAAAAAGATGCATCGCCATCAATCCCCTTGAGTACTTCTCTCACTTCAAATATGCCTTTGTCGCCTTCTCGCCACTTTCTGAAGCAGTTCTGGAAGTGACTTTTCAGTTTTCCAGTTGTGCCTTTGTGGATACCTCTGTGTCCTTAACTGGCTTAAAAATTATTTCTTTCCTGATCATCTTGGCTTCAGTAAAGAGTCAAAAGTTGCAGGGTGCGAGATCCAGTGAACAAGCTGGGTGAGATCCTCTGTAATATGTTTACAAGCCTGCGTTTCTGTTAGATGGCACTCAGCAGTCATTCTCACCATATTTTTGAGTATACCTTGTAGGCTCTCATGAGGGAGAATAATGGAATCAGTATGAGTGAGAGGGAACTATTCTAAGGGGAATCAATGGCAGTGTGACTTCTGCTATAATAATGTTTTTCTAGATAAAATAATCTGTCTATTCCTATCCTATTTCTTAAGAGTTATTTGTAGATGCCAGATTGTCTTAGTTTTCTTTCTTGTTACTGAGACAAAATACTCAGCACCCACTAGTGAAAGGAAAAGAAAAGATTTATTTTGGCCCCTGGTTTGTAGAGGTTTCAGTCTGCAGTCAGCTGGCTCCAAGGCAGGTGGCAGGGCACAGGGGCATCCCAGAGGAGAAACAATCCATGCTAGGGCAGGGAGGAGAGCTCACCTCCCTGCAGTCCCTGTATGTCTGTCCAGGCTACCGGCATATTGCACATGTCACTCATATCTAGGGTGAGTCTTCCTGTTAACCAGAAGTATGTCACACCATGCAGTGGACTAAATTATTTCTCTCTCTTTTTTTTTAAAGACACATTTATTCGGCATCATGATCAGACTATTACATTTAGCAATCAACAGCATGGGTGCAAAAAAAAAAGGTCTACATTAAAACCCTTTATTGGAATGCTTTACACTTTCCACAGAACAGAAACTAAAATAAACTGTTATGCAATTAGTCACAAATACAATCCTCGAGTTTTTGCCCACACACGTGAGTATTGTCTAAAACATATCTTCTTTGTAGCAGCGAGGCTCTGCCACCACTGTGCTTGGCTGAGTTCACAAATCTGTGGTAACCTGTAGCTTCCCTGTCACTTCCCTGGCTCTCCTCTCCTGGAGTATTTAAAACCTTCTGCCACTGCCATAGCTACTGCTGCTGCTGCTGCTGGAACCACCACAGCCACCTTGTTTTCGTGGTTTGGTAAAGTATTGGTCTCCACAACCATAGGGCCCAGAGCTTCTGCCTCCAAAGTTTCCTCCCTTCATGGGTCCAAAATTTGAAGACTGATTGTTATAACTGCCAAATTCATTGTAGCTTCCACCACCTCCATAATTGCTTCCATCATTACTAAATCCATTGTAGCCATCCCCACTGCCACCATATCCACCTCCGCCATGGCTGCCACCAAAGCCACCTCGACCACTGAAGTTTCCTCCTCAACCAAAACTGTCATTGCCACCAAAGCCACCTCCACAACCACCACCAAAATTTCCAGAACAACTTGGACCTCTTTGGCTCGATGAAGCACTAGCCATCTCCTGCTTTGACAGGGCTTTCCTTACTTCACAGCTGTGGTCATTCACAGCACGGTGTTTCTGAATGACCATCTTATCCACAGAATCATGGTCATCAAAGGTTACAAAAGCAAAGACCCTCTTCTTTCCACTGCCTTGGTCAGTCATGATTTCAATCACTTCTATTTTTCCGTATTGTTCAAAACAATCTCGTAGGTGATGTTCTTCAGTGTCTTCTTTAATGCCACCAACAAAGATCTTCTTCACTGTTAAATGGGCACCTGGTCTTTGAGAGTCTTCTCTTGAGACAGCTCTCTTTGGTTCCACAACTCTTCCATCCACTTTGTGTGGCCTCGCGTTCATAGCTGCATCCACCACCTCCACGGTGGCATAAGTGACAAACCCAAAGGCCCTGGAACGCCTGATGTTTGGATCCCTCATTACCACACAATCTGTGAGTGCGCCCCATTGTTCAGAATGGCTTCTCAGACTTTCATCAGTTGTTTCAAAGCTCAGCCCTCCAATGAGGAGCTTCCACAGCTGTTCGGGCTCCTTAGACACTCTGACTTAGACATGACGGCAGTTGGAAGAGAGACTGACGATGCTTCCTCTGAGGTGTCCACCAGCAGAAAAGCACTAAATTATTTCTCTCACCTCCTTAAACTATATTCACCACCATAGTTCCAGCTACCTCTGAATAGTCCCACTTCTGACACATGAAGCTTTGGGAGGAAAAACAGACATCAGTCACAGGCTCTGGACCATGGGGTTCCTGAGTGATACCTGTCCTCAGGATCCAAGGGGGGAGCATGGGGGAAATGCGTGCAGCACAGCAGATCCAGGAAATTTGTGGGTTACATTCCTAGAGCACCCGCAAATTATAAAAAACTGTGAATTTCAAATATGGTGAGAAAAGTGCCTATAAATGCTTGTTTTTAGAGTTTAAACCCTCTGTGTTCTACGTTTCCTGCAATTATGTGATTTAATAAAGAACCATATACAGTACTGTAATAATTTAATTCAAAAAACTTGTAGAGTAGTTTGACTTCTCCTGGTGAGTCTTAAACTCCTTTTGGATCTTTGGTTTATGACCAGAAGACTTAGCAGTTGTAGGGCACTTTGGGGGCAGCTTAGGGATCTAGGGCATAAGAAGGACAAAGGCAAGACCACTGGAGATAGGAGATGCTACACGCGGTGCAGCAACCTGCTGGGACGTGGGAATCTGGGTGCATCTGCCCGAGAAGGGTTTCAGAGCAGCAGCCAATCCGCAGCCAGGAGAATGGAATAACACTCTCGGATTGGCTACTTGCAAACCTCCTGCCCAAAAACAATTGCATGGATTACCACAAACAATAATTCATTAGGTTCTAAGGAAAAATCTGTGAAAGACTGAGTCCACAATCTCTGAACTCCCGGAAAGTACACAGGACATGGGAAATGGAGATGAGGGACAGGCCCAGAGGAAGGGGGTCTTCCCTGCCTGCCGGACTCAGTGGACCTCTGGGGCAATGGGCTCTGTGGGACCACCCACTTCTCCACGACCAGCACACTTCATTTCTTCGAGACCCAGAGGGTCCGAGAGATATACTCAGCTGCGTATGAATTCAACAGTACTTTGTTCTTATTTTCATAGAAAGAAGTAAGCAAACCAAACTTGGTACCTAATGTTAAACTAAGCAGTTCTGCTGGTTCTTTAATAGGGAAACATACATTGTACAGAAAACGACAGAGTGAAGAGGAAATGCTCCCCTTGCTCCCACTTTTTTGTCTTTAAAATAGATTAGTTTAATTTTACAGTCCTGTCTTAAAAAGCAATTAAATCTATCCTCTCTCCCTCCTTCCTTCCCTCCCTTTTTCCTTCCTTCCCCCCTCTTTTCCTATCTGCCTCTTCGTGATCATAGGACACAGACTATTAAGAACTTTTCCTTTATATTTTAAGTTATGAAATTTGGATATATATCCAATGATCACAGAAATTTACTGTAATGGACCATGGATTATTTTATTAGATGGTGATGATCTAATTTTGTAACCAGCCTTTACTTGGTGAGGATTCTGTGGCTCCCATCCTCTTGGGTGTTCTGTTTTGTTTCGCTTAGCACATGTTTTAGAATTCTAGCTATAAATAAACTCCTAGGTTTAAAATTTTTGAAAAATGCATAACTTTCAAAAAGATATTTGCGAGACATTAGTGAGCTGCCCATCAGAGAAGTTGTAAAGTTCTATATGTGAACTGAGGATATATGAAAGTTGTGTAGCCTTCACATCTTCTCAGATACTCTGTACTGTCATTTAAAAATATTAGCCAGTAGGATGGGTTAGGCACATTTTGTCTGTTTATATTATAGTTCATTAGAAGGAGTTTTTTGAGAACGTTGACTGAGAAAAGTGTAAAATTTAGACTCAGAAAATTAAAATCAAGTACTTATAAGAAGATGCAGTTATTTAAAGGATCAAATAAAGAGAACATACTTATGAGACAGCATAAAAGTTTCATCCATCACCCAAGTTCAGCGCTTCCATGGCAGGAGGGAAACTTCCAGATGATTTTCAAGCAGTCGTGTTGGTACTTGATCTTGTAAGAAGAAATTTAAGAATTAAAATAAGTAAAAAGGATTATTCCATAATCCTTCCTTAGAATGCTGGAGTCTATAGAGAGTCCTGGTCTTTCTAGAGATATTTGCTTTTGTAAGTTTTTTCAATCCTATAAATTGGAGGAAATAGTAAGAATGTGAATGATTCTTATTTATTTGAAATAATTCTTGTTTGTTGCAAACATCCAAATGACATTTGGAAAATGTCATTTTTGCTTTCCTCTTATAAAATAATTTCATCATTTCTGCTCCCTATAAATTTTTAGTTCTTTTATTTCTCTTTCAATCCTTTGAACTCGGCGTAAGATCTTTCCTGCTGCTTCTTTCAATTAATAGCTGAATAAAATCATTGGTAAGCATTCGAAATAAAGGACAGGGGAAACATAGAAAGGAGGTGAATGCTGAATGCTAATTGTTACACCATCTTTTTTTCTGTTTTCACTCTTCTGCTTTCTCCTTCATTAGAAAAGAAACAAAAGATGCATCTAAGAACTCTGGAAAGGAAGTCGTCCTAAAATTGGAGACCTTCAGGAACATGGAGCAAACTTACTTATGCTGGGCTGATTCCATTCCCTGTAGCTGAACAAACAGAACAGAAGTTTGCAGACGTAGCTCAAACTCAGACCCTAACTAGCAGTAGCAGTTTCCAAACTTTTCAGCATCAGGGACCAGTTTGGTCGAAGGCAATGTTTCCCTGGCCGATGCAGGCAGCCCATGGCAGGGATTGCACTCCTGTGAGAATCAGAGGTCCCAGTGCTCTGACAAGGGTGCGCATCCAGTGGTAACTCAGGAAGTGGAGAGCAGCTGTCAAAGAGATGAAACTTTGCTTGCTCACCTGTTGCTCATCTCCGGCCATGTGGCCAGGATCTTTACATGTCCTGGCCAGGGATTTGGACAATCCTGTCCTATAGTAACCTAGTGACATATGTTCTCAGAGCCCAAAAGAAGTTTCCACATCCTTTAATAGTCATCAGCTATAGATACCGAGTAGAAAACAAAATCAGAAAACCACAATTCTAAATGTTCACTAATTGCGCTGAATTGGTTTACACACATATCATGTATGCATTCATACTGAAAATTTCATTAGTGTTTTGAAATAGTGTTCCAATAAAGAAAATATACATCATCCAGGGAATTAAGACAAAGGACATGTTGAATCATTCTTGTGTATATTACCCCCCAAGTGAGGTCACATGTTTGATTTTTCTTATGGTTTAGATCAAAAATGCACCCCCCCACACACACCACATCCCAACCTTATTTGTGTAGAAGGTGATTGTATCATGGGTCCCACACTTCTCAGCGGACTAATCCACTGGTAAGCTCCTGGCTAAATGTGCTGTTAGAAAGTGAGACCTGGTTGGAGATGGGTCCTTGGATGTGTGTTTTCTGATTGTTTGCTTCTCTCTCTGTTCTCTGCTTCTTGGCTGCCATGAGTTGAGCACTTTTCCTCCTCCAATATCTTCTACCGTACTCTTTTCTAGCTTGGAATCACAAGACCATGGATTGAATCCTCAAAAATTGTGAGCCAAAACTGACCTCATCTGCTTTTAAATAAACTTTTTTTTTTATTTTAAAGAGAATGAAACAAAAGAGGACAGATCTAAGCAGATCAGAACAGAACAATGTAAGCAACACAGCACTTCACAACAAGATGATTGGATATTAACAGAAGTTATCATAATGTCTCTTTCTTTGAAATAGTTGAGCTTAGCTTTACACACAATAATGACAAAAATAACAAAATAGAATAAAACCACTCAAGAGAATGAAAGTATTGCAAGGCATTCTGAACCAAATAACAGAAGATGAACAATGGCTATTATATTATCTCATTTTCCATAAAAATTCGTTTATACTATCATACATATTAAAATCTAATAAGACACAACATGATAGAACCAAAGGTAACAGAAAAACAAAAGCATGGTAGGACTTCAGAAAAACAAAGTATCAAATCAACAATGGCTTCCATATTGTCTTTTCTTCAAAGTAACTATTCATACCATCACATATATTAAGATCATACAAAACAGAATAAAACCATTCCAACCAATGAATGAAAACATAAGACTTCAAAGCAATATAATGGTGAACAATGATTACCATAAAATTTTCTGTACTTTTACCATTTCTTACACTAAGGAGACTATATTGTATTTATATATATGAGTTTGATTTATTTCACTTATGAGTATGGATTCAAATTGCATCCATTTATTTATAAATATCTCAATGTGATCATTCTTTATAGCTGAGTAGTACTCCATTGTATAAAAGTACCACAATTTTTTTTATCCATTCCTCAGCTGATGGGCACTTAGGTTGTTTCCAAGATCTGGCTATTACAAATTGTGCCGCTATAAACATGGGTGCACATATATCACTGTGGTAAGATGTTTCCAGTTCTTCTGGGAATATGCCTAAGAGTGGAATAGCTGGGTCAAATGGGACCTCCAACCCCAGCTTTTTGAGGAATCTCCAGATTGACCTCCACAATGGTTGCACCAATCTACACTCCCACCAACAGTGCTGAAGAGTTCCTTTTTCCCTACAGCCTCTCCAGCATTCATTGTTGGTGGTTTTGTTGATCCTGGCCATTCTTTCTGGAGTGAGATGGAATCTAAGTATGGTTATAATTTTCATTTTTCTAATGACCAATGATGATGAACATTTTTCATGTATTTATTTGCCATTTGTATTTCTTCATCTGAGAACTGTGTGTTCATCTTGGATGCCCATTTTTGGATTGAATTTCAGGGGTCTGATTTTTTTTTTTAATTCTTTATAAGTTCTAGACAGAAGTCCTTTGTCTGAGGGACAGTTCACTAAGATCTTTTCCTAGTTTGTGGATTTTCTTTTCAATCTGCTGGAGATTTCTTTTGACATGCAGAAACTCTTTAATAAGATGTGATCCCAGTTATTGATTTTGGGAAGTATTTGCCATGCAGTTTGGTTCTTGTTCATGAATTCTCTACCAGCCTCTATGTCTTCAAGATTTTTATCTACTTTGTCTTCCAACATTTAGTGTTTCTGTTTTAATATTTAGAACTTTGATCCATTTAGATTTTAGTTTAGTACGTGGTGACAGGCATGGGTCTAATTTTAGTTTGCGGCATATGGATAGCCAGTTTTTTTTTGTTTTTTGGGTTTTTTTTTTGTCTTTTTGAGACAGGGTCTTGCTATGCAGTTCAGGTTGGCCTTGAGCTCACTTTGTAGCCCAGGCTTGTCTCTAACTTGCAACAATCCTCCTGCCTCAGCCTCCCGAGTGCTGGGATTACAGGGATGGGCCACCACGCCCAGCTTAGGATAGCCAGTTTCCAGAACCGTTTATTAAAGAGACTATCATTCTTCCAGTGAACATGCTTGGCCAGTTTATCAAAGATAAGGTGGCTGAGTGTGTTTGTGGTTGTATCTTCTAGTTTATTCCATGGATTTGCAGGTCCGTTTTTATTCCAACACCATGTTGATTTTATTATGGTAGCTTTGTATTAAACTTCAAGTCAGGGATTGTGATGCCTCCTGCCTTGTCTTTGTTGCTTAGGATTGCCTTTGCTATTCTAGGTCTCTTCTGGTTCGGATGAATTTTAGGAGTGATTTCTCTAGATCTATGAGGTATGTTAGTGGTATTTTCATTGGGATTGCATTGAATCTGTATAACAATTTTGGGAAAATGGCCATTTTCACAATATTTGTTCTTCCTATCCATGAATGAATGATGTCTTTTCACTTACTAAGGTCCTTTTCAATTTCTTTTTTCAGGGTATTATAATTTTCCCTGTACAATTTTTTACATCTTCCATTGGATTAATTCCTAAGTATTTCATTTTTTTGGATGCTAGTGTGAAGAGTGTGGCTTCTCTTATTTCTCTCTCAGTGATTTTGTTGTTAGTGTATCAGAATGCTATTGATTTTTGAGTATTGACTTTGTATCCAGCTACATTGCTAATTTATTTATTATATGTAGGAGTCTTTCAACAGAGTTTTTGGGGTCTTCTATATAGAGTATCATGTCATCTGCAAATAATGGTAATTTAACTTCCTCTTTTCCTATCTTTACTCCTTTTCTCTCTCTTGTCTAATTGCTCTGGCTAGTATTTCCAGTACTATGTTGAATAGAGGTGGTGATAAGGGACATTCTTTTTTGCCTGATTTTAAGGTAAAGACTTTCAGGTTTTGACCATTTAATATGATGCTGGCTGTTGGTTTGTCATAGATGGCCTTTATCATATTAAGGTAAAGACCATCTATTCCAATTCTCTGTAAGGTTCTTAACATAAAAGGGTGTTGGATCTTACCAAAAGTTTTTTATGCATCTATAGAAATGATCATGTGATTCTTACTTTTGACTCTACTGATATGGTGGATTGCATTTATCAATTTACGTATGTTGAACCATCCCTGCATGCCTGGGATGAATCCCACTTGGTCATGGTGTATAATCTTCTTGATGATTTGATGCATCCTGTTTGCCAATATTTTATTGAGAATTTTTGCTTCTATATTTATTAGGGAGATTGGCCTGTAGTTCTCTTTTTTAGCTGGGTCTTTCTCAGGTTTTGGTACTAGTGATATTTGCTTCCAGGAATGACTTAGGGAAAATTGCTTCCCTTTTGATTTCATTGAAGAGTTTGAGGCGTGTTGGCATTAAGTCTTCTTTGTATTTCTTGTAGAATTCTGCAGTGAATCCGTCTGGGTCTGGCCTCTTCTTTGTTGGTAGGGACTTGATTACATTTTCAATTTCACTAATAGAAATTGGGTTATTCAGCAGTTTTATACCTTTTTGATCCAGCTTTGGTGGTTCATGTGTTTCTAGGAATCTGTCCATTTCTTCTGTGTTATCAAACCTATGAGAGTAGAGGCTTTTGATGATCTTCTGTATTTCCACAGGGTCGGCAGTGATTTCACCTTTTTTATTCTGCATTGCGTGAATTTGAGTCTTTTCTTTCCTTTTTAAAATTAGGTTGGCTAGGGGCTTATCAGTTTTACTTATGCTTTCAAAGAACCAACTCTTCGATTCATTGATTCTTTGTATTGTTTTCTTAGTTTCTATTGCATTAAGTTCTGCTCTGATCTTTATAATTTCCTCCCTTCTTTTGGATTTGGGCTTCACTTGCTCTTCTTTTTCTAAATGTTTGAGGTGTAATATCAGGTTGCTTATTTGTGTTCATTCTGTTTTCCTAATGTGGGAACTCAATGCAATAAATTTTCCTCTGAGGACTGCTTTCATTGCATTCCACAGATTTCAGTAGGTTGTATTTGTATTTTCATTTCCTTGTAGATATTGTTTAATTTCTTCCTTAATTTCCTCTGTGACCCACTGATTGCTCAAGAGTGTATTATTCAATTTCCATTATTCAAGAGTGTATTATTCAATTTCCGTGTTTGTGGGTTTTTTGCAGTTTCTTTTATCATTAATTGCTAGTTTCATGGCACTATGATCCAATAACATGCATGGGATAATTTCAATTCTTTTGCACTTACTTAAATATGTTCTGTGGGCTAGTATATGGTCTATTTTAGAGAATGTCTCATGTATTGCTGAGAAGAATGTATATTCTGATGGAATATCTATCAGAATATTTTTGTATATCCATCAGAATATTTTTGTTTGATGTATATTTCTCTGTATATGCCTATCAAATCCATTTGTTCACAGGTGTGATTTAGTTCTGTTATTTCTTTGCTGATTTTCTGTCTAGTTGATCTATCCCTTTGTGTCAATGGTGTGTTAAGGTCTCCTGTTATAATTGTGTTATTGCCTATTTGATTTTTCATTTGTGTTAATACTTTCTTTGTGTAGTTGGGTGTTCTGCGATTTGGTGCATATATATTTAAGATTGTTATCTATTCCTCTTGCAGTTTTCCCCTAACTAGTATGTAGTGACCTTCTTTATCTGTTTGGACCATTCTTGGTTTGAAGTTCACATGGTCTGAAAACAGAATATCTAACCCTGTTTTTATTTTTTTTTTATTTTTATTTTTGAGTTCCTGTTGCATGGAGTATTGTTTTCCATCCTTTGACTTTCAGTCTATGAGTTTCCTTTTGGGTTAGATGGGTTTCTTGTAGACAGCATATGTTTGGATGTTGTTTCTTGATCTATTCTGACAGTCTGTTTCTTTTAATTGGTGAATTGAGGCCATTTACATTAATGGTTATAACTGTTATATATTGGTTTATTGTTGACATTTTATCTTTCTGCTGTTGTATTTTTACCTTTCCATTCTGTTTAGTTGTCAGTTTTGCTTAGTGGTTTTTTCCTATGTGTAACTAGAATGTCTTTCAGTATTCTTTGTAGGGTTGGTTTGGTGAACATGAAATTCTTCAGCTGTTTTTTTTCATGGAAGTATCTTATTTCTCCATCCATTTAGAAGGACAGTTTCATAGGGTACAGCAGTCTGGGTTGGAAGTTGTTTTCCTTTAGTATCTGAAACACTTCACTCCATGCTCTTCTTGACTTCATTGTTTGTGTTGAGAAGTCTTCTGTGATTCTGATAGGTTTTCCTTTATAGGTAATCTGTTTTTTCTGTCTAACAGCTTTTAATATTCTGTTCTTATGTTGAATTTTTGGCATGGTGATTATTATATGTGTGGGTGTAGTTTTATTTTGGTTATGGCTATTTGGAGTTTTATATGCTTCACTAATCTGTATATCAGTTTCCATTGAAAATTTTCAGCTATTACTTCTGTAAACTAAGCTTTTGATATCATTTGTATTGTCCCCTTCTTTTCATTTATCCCTATTAACCTTATGTTATTTTTCTTTGCATCATCTCTAGCTGTTGAATTATTTCCTGATTTCTTGTTAGTTTTAGAAGATCTTTCATTTTCTGTTCACTAGCTGCAATCTTATCTTTGAGGTCTGAGATTCTATCTTCATTTTTGTTGAGGTGGTTTTGACAACTTGCAATAGAATTTTGATTTCCTGTATATCTCTTTATATCTGCTTCATGTATTCTGTTTGTTTCTTAAACTGTTCATTCAGGGATTCTATCATTTTGCTTTATTCCTCTAAGTTTTTAGCTGTGTCTTTGTTGGATGCATTTAGTATTTCTTTCACTACTTTTATCATTTCTTCTTGGGAGATTATTTGAGTTCCCTCATAGCTTCCCATACTTGCTTCTTTATTTCAGTTGATATCATTTCAGGCATTTCAGGTGTATGACTAGTATTTTCTTCTATGTACATGGCTCCTAGGCTTTCTTGGGATGGGCTGGAGTTTGAGATTGCATTTTGGTCTTTTGTTTTGTCATTTTCCTATATTCCCGTGTTTCCAGTGATGTTCCAAAGCTTTCCCTGGCTGTGTTGGAAATCACCTCCTGAACCCTCTGCTACTGGGACTCATGTGACTTTGGCTTCCCTTTCAGCGTGACTGGCTCCCCTGGTTGAATGAAGGTCGCTGGGCATGGTCCACTCAAGCCCATGGAACCTCTGGAGCTTAGTCCAGTGTCCTAAGGGGGCTGGACAGGCACCTAGCTGCCAGGATTGATGGTCCCAAACCTTTCCTGGACCTGCCCTGGTGAGCTGCAGTTCACCTCGGGCAGCAATGCAGGCCTGGCCGACCTCATCTGCTTTAACTTGTGGGCACTGGATATTTTGTTCTGGAAATGGGAAAATAAGTAAAACAATTATATGCTTTTCAGTATGGGAAGCACTAACAGAAACATGAATTTGTACTTCAGAACAAAAGCAGTGGTCCTTTTCCCTAGAAAGTAAAGGATGGACAAGTCTACAGAATATAAAAGAGTAAGATTTCAAGGTCCAGCTCACACCTGAAGGCTGACATGAAAAGAAGTAGAATGCAATTTAACACAATAGGCTGCATCCACAGAAGGCTTCCAGGAGGCAGGCAGGACACATGCTGTTTAGGAGCTGTGTCCTGTTTAATTTTTCATTTTTGAATGAACAACCCATTGTCTGAGCTCCACTTATTATATATTACACCATTTCCAGACTATGCTGTGATCCACTTGTAGAGGGTCTGTGTGTTTAGCCATATGGACCTCTGTTTCATGGCTCTCTGCATGTTTTCACATATGTATGTTTTTGTGTGTGGCTATTCCTATATCAACAATTCACTGTTAAATAAGATTTTATGGTAAGTCCTGAGTTATGATAAAACAAGTTACCAAATTTATTTTTTAGCTGGGGATTTAGCTCAGTGGCATAAGTGCCTGCCTAGCAAGCGTAAGGTCATGAGTTTGATCCCCAGTACACACACACATACACACACACACACACACACACACACACATATATATATATTTAGCTACTAATTGCTTTCTATATGTATCTATCTATCTATATATATATAATATATATATGTGTAATCTCCACAAGTCCCATGAAAATGTCTTTTCATTTTTTCATTAGAATAACATTAAATTTGTAATTATTGCTACCTTTTGGATATTTATTCCTCCCATCCATGAAGAAATTTCAACCTGGAATTTCTTCCTTTAATAATGATTTATGATTTTCTTCCATGATATTTAAAAATATTTTAGTTATTCATACTAAGGCAATTGCTGTTTGAATGAAATGCCATTATTATTTTATTCTAATATTGAAAAACACTTGTCTGTGCATTCTCATTTTATCTCCAAGGACAATGATGAATTAACTGTTTCTCATAGGCTTTCTCTAACTTTGATTGCATTTTCTATGTATACAGTACTATAATCTGCCAATACGGACCATTTGACACCATCTCTGCAACTCCTTTACTTGTGCTCCTGCCCTGGCTTGGTCTCCCCACCCCCATATTGTGTAGGCGTGATGTTAGGGGCAGTGGTGGATTAACTAATGGTCAGTTTGAGTGGAAATGCCCAGCTGAAGTGAGTCAGCACGGCACTGCATGTGGAAGACCCGCCTGAGGGTTGTTTTCAGAATGTCATAAAGGGAGAAAGGGAGCAAATTTCATGGCTGATTTCCTGGAGAAGCTGCTTTTTGGCCATTTCCTTCTTTGAGAGAGCTTCAGTCCTCATCTTCCTCTTGGAGGTTGTCTCCTGGCTTCCCATGCAGATCGCTCAGCCTGCTGGCACAGATCCTTTATACTGTGAGCACAGGTTTTTAGCTTCCACTCTGGTCCTTGTGCCTTCACATTGGAGATCCTTGGTATGGGCTCCATGCGATATTGCTGTGGGCTCCAAGCCCTTGGCTGGGTCCTTTGGGTGTCCAGATGTTTTGTGCTCTTCCACATCTGCATCCAGTAAGCACCAGCTAACACAGTGGCCCTGGTCCCACCATTCCATGTATTAGGGCTCAAAATCTCTTTATTCTTTTACCTTCACTCTTGAATGTCAGTCCTGGTCTGGAGATTCCATATCTGTTAGACCCATGGTAAAACTCCTGACCAATATCTTGGATTTCTGTGTTTTGTATTCTTTGTCATTATCATTTTAGTTATCATCAAAAACAACTATTTTATCTTCTGGAAAGTTTTGA
Source organism: Hydrochoerus hydrochaeris (assembly GCA_004027455.1). Taxonomy (NCBI): domain Eukaryota; kingdom Metazoa; phylum Chordata; class Mammalia; order Rodentia; family Hydrochaeridae; genus Hydrochoerus; species Hydrochoerus hydrochaeris. The sequence goes on from PVLA01005376.1 coordinate 49,888, forward strand.
AACCTGGGAAGTTTTATATTAATTCCACTAGGAATTTTATGTAAAGTTTCATTGAACTTATTTCTGCCATTTAATCTTTCTGCATCAGTTTGTATAAGGCAGAGGTTTGCTATTCTCAGTAGAACTCCTTGTGTCAGAACTCGCACACATCAGCAGGGGGGAACATTCACCATGCGCTGTCAGCTTGTCATTGCCTGGAAAGTCTGAGAACATGCAGTTGGTGGGACCACTCCACCCGGGATCCAGTGCTGGCCAGTCCTCAGGAGCCCCGTGTCCACCAGAAACGGGATCTGGCAAGCAGCGCTGCATTTTGCTTTTGTCTCATTTCATCTCAAATCGCTGAGAAGCTGAGTTTGAGTGACCTGTGTCATGTTACCCCTGCAAGTGCATTCCAGGTTCTTAAAAGCAGTAGGACCCCTTAAAACACAGCTCTTTTTAGAAAGTATTGCATTTAGAATGTATTAAAATGCCTCTTGTTTCTTCTCTGATTTTCTTTTCAAAGCTTCCCCAGATCCCTGAGTATTGTCAACCATGACTGACACCCATAAGGTCTGCCTTCGTTTAAAGAAAAAAACATGAATGCATTAATGCCACTAAAAACACACTTAAAAACGATTAAGATAGTAACTTTTTATTATGTTAACGCTACTGAATAAAAAAGAAGAAAAAATGTCACAAATATAATAAGCATTTTTGGTAACGGAAATAAACTTCCTAAACACTTAACGCTTTTATTTTTCAATTGTGTTACAAGGACACATTATTTGTAGAATCAAAGCTAAAACAATACAGTCTTTTAAGAAAACATGTTTGCATCAAATGTATTTTTAATATGCTCTGTTGATTTTCCAAACTGAGAGTTTCTGGAACTATTTTCACATAAACATGCCTTCCGGTCTTCTATACCACATCATGGCCATTTAAGCAATCTGCTCTGCAGGAAATGATATAATCTTATATTTTTATGGTATAAATTGTTCATTAGTTGTATATGATATTTTAGGTCTCAAATACTTTGTTGATAACTTGTTTAATGCTATCGAAAGCTTGCTTCTAGAGTTATAAGTAAGTCAGGTATTTATGTATGTAATTGTGGATTCACACATTGAGCATCTCTTGGAAGAGCATCCAGCAGGCTGCCCCAGAGTGCAGAGAATCCCTCCCAATCCCTCTCTGGGAAGCTCACGATAGGTACATCATGTTAGTCTACTGCTTATTCCTGGATAAGAATGACAAGAAACTTTCTTGGATGAATATGAGAAGAAATCAATGTGAAGCCTACTGGACAACAGTTTTATTGAGATAAAGTGTGAGTCATCCGTATCACCTAGATAAGTCCCACAGTTTGTTTAATAGTTTATGTTTATTCCGGGACTTCGGCGTCACCACAATCATCTTCGTGTCCACTCTCAACTCTTTTCCACTTCCTGGGAATCATTAATCTGTCATCTGACTCTAGAGATTTTCTAACTTGAGCATTTCCTAACAATAGAAGAAAATATAACCTTTTGTAACTAACTTTTTAAATTTAGCTTAAAGCTTTCAGACCTCATGCCAGTGGCAGCATGATGTAACAGTTGATTTAGTTTTATTGGCAGATAATAGTGAGCTCTGTGGATATAAGGAAATTATTTATTCATTTGTCAGTGAAGGGACTTTTCGGTTGTTTCCAACTGTTGCCTCCTAGGAAAAACTGCTATAAACATCTTCTAAACAAGTTTAAGGTGGATGTGTGTTTTAGAATCTCTTATCCATATAACCAAAGAGATGTTTTAATTTGCTTTTTATTGCAGAGACAAAACATCAGAGAAAAGCACGTTGAAAAGGGAGAGGTTTACCGACAACTGGTGGCCAACTTGTAACCACCAACTAAACTGAATCAGCGTGGTGCTGAGTGTGGATTGTCACCAACACAAAAAGGAGAACTGTAGAGGAAGGGGTAGTATCACTGGTCCTCCTGTTGTTGTTCCTTCTCCGGGAAGATTTTTTCCAGCTTCTTTCCTGATAGGAACTTGGTTGTTCTCCTTGTCAGAGGAGCTCAGGACTTTGTTGTCATTGAGAATGACCGCAGTTTACTTTTAAAAAAATTTTATTTTACAGAGAATAAAGCAAAAGAGGACAGCATAAAGCAGATCAGAACAGAACAATGCAAGCAACACAGCACTTCACAACAAGACCATTGGATATCAGCCGTAACTATCATAATGTCTCTTTCTTTGAAATAGTTGAGCACAGCTTCACACACAATAATATCAAGCATAACAAAATAGAATACAAGCATTGAAGAGAATGAAACTATTCCAAGGCATTCTGAACCAAATAACAGAAGATGAACAATGGCTACTATAATCTCATTTTCCATAAAAAATTGTTTATACTAACAAACATATTAAAATCCAATAAGAAACAACATGATAGAACCAATGGAAACGGAAGAACAAAAGTATGGTCAGAGTTGAAAGCAAGATGAGATTAAATCAGCAATGGCTGCCATAATGTCTTATTTTCTTCAAAGTAGCTGTTTGTACCATCACACATACTAAGTTCAAACAAAGCAGAATAAAACCATTCCAACCAATGAATGAAAACATTATAAGGCTTCAAAGCAATATAATGGGGAACCGTGATTACCATAGAATCTTCTGTACTCTTACCATTTCTTACACTAGGGAGACTGTACGGTATTTATACATGTGAGTTTGATTTATTTCACTTATGAGTATGGTCTTAAGTTGCATCCATTTATTTATAAATATCTCAATGTGATCATTCTTTATAGCTGAGTAGTACTCCATTGTATAAAAGCACCACAATTTTTTTATCCATTCCTCAGTTGATGGGCACTTAGGTTGTTTCCAAGATCTGGCTATTACAAATTGTGCCGCTATAAACATGGGTGCACATATATCACTATGGTAAGATGTTTTCAGTTTTTCTGGGGATATGCCTAGGAGTGGAATAGCTGGGTCAAATAGGACCTCCAACCCCAGCTCTTTGAGGAATCTCCAGACTGACCTCCACAGTGGGTGCACCAGTCTACACTCCCACCAGCAGTGCAGTAGAGTCCCTTTTTGACTGCAGTTCACTGTGAGGGAGCTTTGGTCTTTACTGCTTTCTGGCTCCAAAGGAGATGTGTGCTGTTCAGTCTCCAGAAGTTTGTCATGCTGGCTTCCTGGTATGAACTCGGCTGTTATTATCATCATCAGAGGAGTTCAAGGTCTCATTGTCACTGAGGATGGCTGTGGAATTTTTTGGAGAAGCCCTTGTACTTAAAGCATTCTTTTATGGCTCCAGTGCAGAACTCTCAGCCTGCTGACACAGATCCTTCACCCTTCTGGCTCAGACTTTCTGGCTTCCACCACTGACCTTTGGGCCTTTCCAGTGCAGATTTGTGAAAAAGATTTGCATGAAACTTTGCCAGGGGCTCTAGGTCTTCAGCTGGACTCATGCAGGGTGTTGCCTCAGGATCCGGAACCTCGGCTGGGTTCTTTAGCCTTTAGGGTGTGGACAGATTTCCTGCTCTTTTTGTCTTTGACTCTTTGGGTGACTGTTATAAAGTAATTCTGTAAATTGTGTGTCCTGTATTCAACTGTTTTCCTCACAAATCCTGACAACAGCAAATCACACAATTTCCAAGGTTTTAGTCCGCGGTTGGCTCTTTCTCCTGTGGTGTCCTGGGGTGAGGCAGAACCTCAAGAAGCAGAGTGTGGTGGGAAAAACTGCTCAGCTCACTGCAGCTAGGAAACAGAGAGGGAAACCAGCAAGGGTAGGAACAAGAGTTACCCTTCAAGGGCACAGCCCACTGTGACTCACTACCTTCAACCAGAGCCCAGCTTCTCCGGTCTCTAGCACCTCCTTATAGAACCAAGCTGGTGTTCACACTGTCAACCCATTTGCTTTTGTGGAATATTTGGATTAAAAGTACAAGGGGTACAGCAGATGTTTCCCAGTATGCAGTGACTTAATTTTATCCATGAACTTGGCCAGACAACAGTTCCTATGGTACCACAGCTTTGGTCAAACCTCGGTCCTGATGTTGCTGTGAAGAAGTTTTGTAGATGTGATTAATTTTTACACTCACAGGACTTTAAATAAAAGGAATTGTCATTGATAAGCCAGGTGGGCTGTACCCAAACAGGTAAGGGTTCTAGGAACCAAAACTGACTTCCTAGAGAAGAAGGAGTCATTGAACATGAAAGATGTTTAAAAGGTTAAAGTCTAGGCCAGAGTGTGTTGTGTTGGGCGCTTCTGACAATAATAGAAGGAAATATCTCACGGGAAGCGATTTGGTCATGGGTATCTGAATCTGAAATGGACCTATGTGTTACTTACATTTCTAGATTTCATCTTAATATCACATTGTCTTCCTATAACTTGTAGGAAGATTTGAACTTAAAATTTTAAGTCCTCTGATTTTGTCTTTCTCCAAAGTTTTTTGTTATCATTGTTGAGCTGGGTGCAGTGTCACATGCTTGTAATCCCAGCACTTGGGAAGCTGAGGCAGGAGGATTACTGTGTGTTCAAGGCCAGTCTGGGCTATATAAATTAAATTTAAAGCCAGCCTGCGTTGGATAGTGAAACCCTGTCTTTAAACAAACAAGCAACCCAAAATTCTTTTGTTATTATGGGTGATTTGAATTTCCACATGCATTTTAGCATCAGTTTCTCAATATTTGCAAAAAAGCAGTGAGATTTTTATGGGGTTTTCGTTGAATCTATGGTTCAATTGGGGAACAGAACTATTTTAAACATACATATTTTCTGATACATGAGTATAGAGATACTTATCCTCTATCTAGAATTTTACTTTCAAAATATTTGTAAATTACATGTGTTGTGTTTTTGTTAAAATTACTCATAATTATTTCATGTTGCTAATGCTCTTTTAGATACTGTTCTGAAGTTTAGTTTCTAGATTATGTATTGATAAGTGTAGAAAAATAATTAATTGTATATTTTGATCATATACATTGCAACCCTGTTGAGTTACTTTTTTCTCATTGCTGAGATAAAATACTGGACATCAAAAGTTAAAGGGAAAAAGATTTGTGTACCTCACAGTGTGGAGAGGTTTCAGTCCATATTTGGCTGACTCCAAGGCAGGGTGGCGTGGAAGACAGGCTTTGCAGAGGAGAAACGGTTCATAGCAGGCAAAAGGTAGCAAAGCAAGCAAGAGACAGGAGAAGCCTCTTTCTGTCTCCTACATTGTGTCCAGGTTACCAGCATTAGGGCAGTGTCAAACCAATCAATGGACTGATTCAATAATCACCCACCCTTAATCCCAGCATTGCACCATGAATCAGTCACCCATTCTACATTCAGCCACCTCTGGAAAAGCTCCACAGAGGACTGAATGAGGCTTGGTGGGGACATCTAGTCCTACGTCACAATTAACTTTTTTATTAGTTCTAACTCTGTGTGCGTTCTTTGGAATGTTGTAGACCGGATCATACCATGAGCCATAACAGTCGTTTTGCTTCTGGTATTCCTATCTTGTAGATTTTTAAAATTTCTTCATATTTATTCATTTAGCCTGATGTCCATAGCAACAATCTTTGGCTCAGTGCTTAGTACAGTGACTTGCATGAGTCAGGCATGGTGATGAGAACCTCTCGTTCCAGACACTTGGGAAGCTGAGGCAGGATGGTTACTTGAACCTGGAATTCAACACTGCCTTGGGCAACATATTGAAACCTCCACCATAAAAAATTGATGCGAGTTTTAGTCCGTGGTGTTTTCTTGATTTCAGCAAGGAAGATGCCAATTTTTCACTATGTGGCTTGCTATAATTGGCAGCTTTTTTTTTTGGTTTTGTTTTGAGTTTTAAAGATGGCCTTCGTTAGGTTGAAGGAATTCCTTTCTTGTGTCCAACTTTTTTTTTTTTTAATAATTAGAGTTCACTGAATTTGCAAAAGGATTATTCATTATCTATGGAAATGGTCTTAAGTGGTTTCCTTTCATAATATTGATATTATCTATTATAGTTATTGATTTTTGTGTGTTAAAAACCTGATACTTTTAAAAATAAATTCTGCTTGTGAACAAACCTTTCTATGTTTCTGGATACTCTTTGCTGTAAGTATATTATAGTATTAATACAATAATAAATATTGTATTACTTTGCTGTAAGTATTCATTGAATACTTTTCATTTTGTATTCATAAGAGAAATTGATTGAATTGATCAGGAAAAAGAGAAATTGATTGAATTGATCAGGAATGTGATTTCTTTCTTAGTATTAACACCAGGGTAATACTATAGTCAGAGGTGGAGTAAAGTGTTCCTTTCTGTTCTATCATTTAGCAGATGATAGAGGTAAGAATGACGGATGGCAAAGGACTGGTGGCCAAGTTTCTGTAAACATCTCAAAACATTCATTGGTAAGTCCACTGGGACCCAGTGCCATGTGGTTTTAATTAGTAATGCCATCATTTTGCTTGTTATAGGACTTCTCAGATTTTCTGTTTCTTCTGAATTCAGTTTCAGTTCTGAATTCCTAGGAGTTTGTTCATTTCACCTAAATTATCTAATAGACTGCAATATAACTGTTCAGGGTATTCCCCAGTAATATTTCCTCTACTTATTATTTGTGGAAGGCTTACAATGTCATGTCAATCAGTATTGCCTTCAGTAATCTGAAGTTCTCTCTCTCTCTCTCTCTCTCTCTCTCTCTCTCTCTCTCTCTTTCATCCTCCTCATTGTAAACAAATTTGGCTGACCTGACTTTATTAGTTACTCCATTTTAGACATTGCTAACCTTTGTTTCCTTTCATCTGTTTTCTTCAAGTTTCATGAGAAAAAAACTTAAATTTTTCTCCTTTTTAAATATAGGCATTTACAGCCGAATGATTTCCCTTTCCCCCTAAACATTGGTTGAAACCTATTTTACATATTTCGATGTTTTAGTTTTGCTTTCAATCACTTAAACAGTATTTTAGATTCATTTACAAGGCTTTTTTATCCTATTAATCAAAAGGGTTAGCTTCTCAAATTCTTACATTTGTGAATTTCTCAATTTTTATCTTGTTGAATTCTAATTTAAAGTCACTGAAACTAGAGAATATATTTAACCTTTTGCTACTGCAGAGGATTATTTGGGTGGAATAATGTTACATATTCTCATATGCCTCCAAAACCCAGATAGATTAAGTAAAAGAAAAAAAAATTAAAGATTCACAAGTACTATTGTCATTGGAGGACGGATGTGTCTACTGGTCCTTTTCAAGCTTTTGTCTTGCTTAAAGAACTGGATGGGACAATCAGATAACTCAATAGTTTGACATTTATTGAAGATAATAAAGGTAAGATAGGCAAGACAAGTAGGGAGAACTGTTTCAGAAAGAAGAAAAGAAAAAAATATGTGCTAAAAGTAAGAAAATAAGCTCTCTACAAGAAGTGCTCTAAGCAAAGGACGAGAGAAGAGAAAATATGCCCTGCACTCAGAGTGGGTCACTGCAAGAGTAAGAGGACAGTGGTGACACAGTCAACCACCATTATGTCTTTTTTTGACATTAGATCCAGCTCATTTCAAGAAGGCTCCAAAGCTGCTCTTTGCATGCACCCTAGCCATGATGTGACAGGTGTCCGTGTTTGACGGGTCACACTCGATTGTCCCGATGGCACATCATGCCCTAATCTCCTCCCTCTATATCTTCCACAAAGCTCTGTCACAGACCTGAGGAAGGCCTGATGGCTGGTGCAGGATACAGCATCTAGGTTTTGGTAAATCAATGTTAATTCTCAACTTTGTGTTCCTATTTGCATAACTTTGGCTCTATCTTGGGTATGATTGTTTTAATGTCTACACTATCTGCTTGCTACCAAAAGGGCCGTGTGTTGCTGGTCAGTGAGAGATAATATGAAGACAAGAAAAACCACAAGAGCACTGACTGCATAACTGAGCACCACCGTCTCAGATTTAGGGCCAGTCCCTTCTGTGATGTAAACTGTTTTCAGTGTTCACTGAGTTTCAGTTAATTTTACTTCCTCCAGTATTGCCTTGGGTCTGTTGCTGCTTGCTGAGATGGTTTCCCTGTCTTCACTACAATTGACAGTGGTTTGTGTACCTATGGACCACTTTCTATTGGGTAGAAATAACTAATTTCATTTTTTCGTTGAGTGGTTTTGTCCTGTAGAAGAAATAAATCACTTCTTGAATACACATCTTTCCAAGTGCTTGAAAGATATGACAAATTGAAAACTCTCTGAGATGTGTTAATGCATTTTACTGTCTGACTTTATTGCATTTTAATGTGAGATCCTAGAACAGACTGCTTAGATTTTCTTCTGGGCTTTATAGAGACAGAAGCTGCATTCAATAACCACTGCCAAATAAAGGCAAAAAACTAATTAAGTCATAAATCCATACAAATTGTTACAGAAAAGTAATGAATTCCTTGCATCCTTTATAATAGCAATATTGTATTAAAAATCAGCTAGTATGGTCGTCCCGGCTAGGTCTGAAGGAAAACAAAAAGGATTCTTTGCTCATGGAAGAGTTCATTGTATTCGTTCAGTCTGGTTTAGAGTGAAAACTCTGACACTTATTGAAATTATTTCAGATGTTTTTAAATGCCTTTGTATAATAATTTAGAAATTCAGCCTTTATTTGTATAGGTGTTATGCCATAGGAAATAACTTTATAACTGGGGAAAATAAATTTTAGCAAAGATAAAATTATCAGACACTAAAAAATATTCAGGAATGTGAGTTACTGAAAGGTTCAAGGTGGAACGCTTCAGAATGATGCCATCAACTAAGCTACAAGTTAGTCAATTTCCTAGTAATTGATTTCTTGTTTGATAATTAGAGATCAATAGGATTATAGGACAAGTTTGTGTGTCTTCAGGTCATTGCTTGAAGGACAGGACTTGAAAGTTTATCATAAACACACTTCACTGTAATTAAGAACATGATGTGGGAACCTCACATTCAGACAGATAAAAAGTTAAAGAGACCTTAAAAGAAATATAACCATGTGAGAAAGAAATGACATAAAGATTATTAAAATTTATAAAGTTATCTCAAATAACTTATTGGTCAGTTGTCAAATTTACCAATAGATTCAAATAGGTTTTTAGATCACAAGCTCAGTCTTTATTTACTTTCTTACTTTTATTATTTTTTTATTTTATGGAAAAATGTAAAACAAAATTTCATAGCAAAAAACAGAATAACAGTAGCTAATGCATTATAAGCTGTTATCTGTAAGGTAGTTGCCCAGGTTACAAGATGTGGGCATGAAAATTTTTCCAATTGGTATTAGCATAAGCTTCCTTTTTAGTGATCTAAGCGACTCTCATAGTATAACTGATTTGCATTTTTCCCTTTTTCCCTACTTTCCTTCCCCATCACCTTTTTGATCAATTTCTTTCCATTTCACAATATCCATTTTACATTTTAGAACTTATTTACTCTTTCAGTTTCTCACACCAGGGAGACAATATAATCATTATGGAAATCAGTGTGGAGATTCTTCCAAAGCCTGAGATTGGATTTTCCATTCCACCCAGCTATTCCCATTCTGAATATTACCAGAAAAATTAAAAGCATCACACCACAGTGACATATGTGCACCCACATTTATAACAATACAAGTTGTAATAGCTAAATCTTGGAAACAACCTGAATGCTCATCGACCAAGGAATGGATATAAAAGATGTGGTCTTTCTTTTTTATAATGGAGTAATACTCAGCCATAAAGAATGATAAACTGGAGATTTTTATAGGTAAATGGGTGCAACTTGAGACCATACTCATAAGTGAAATAAGTCAGACTTTATTGTAACATGTGAAAATACATCAAAAATCAAAGAATGTCAGTGGTTAAAAAGTCATAGATAACTTTAATCAGCATGTACAAGATGCTTGAAATTTATTTAGCTGATCTTAGTTTTCTCAAGAGAATTTTGAGATAATTAAGTAAAATAAAAGATGCATTTTAATAAATGGGAATGGAAAAATAAGCATGGTATAAAGCAATGCCAATCAACAATATTCTAACCAAGAATAATTTTCTAGCAAAGAAAAAAATCACAAAACAGGTTGTCCAAATCAAGAAAATTTGAATTTTTCACAATAAAGCAATATTTTTAAAAATTCTGAATTCTGAGCAAAAGTTTAGTACTATCACTTAGCTTTGAAAGTTTTATTGTTATAACACTGTAGCAATACAGGTTGAAGAATCATGAAAAATAAATTACTAGATCTAGATTTGTAACTTTCGTGTATAGACTTTCTTGATTGAATTTTTAATCCTATTTCACAGAAGTCTACTTAAAATAAAGGTTACTGCTGAGTGTCGTAGGTTTCATGTTACAGTTTTCAAACGCTTATGTTATAGATATTGCCAAATAAAATATTTTTGCAATCAAAGTCAATACACTCAATTTGTGTGTTGTATTTGTATTCAGTGGAAAGTAGAAATCTAGCAGGGAAAATCCATCCCTAAAACATTTGGTGTCTATTAAAAATTGAGGTTGGTAAAAGAATAAAGGAGAAAACTAGGGTTTGAGAAGAGAAAAGAAGGTAAATTGGACAATAAAAGACTGTGTTTTTACGACAGAGTTTGGGGAGATAAAAACATAATTGGGCCATAATTTTTAAATGGGAGAACTGACCTACAGCTGCCTTTGTTTTTCGTTTTTGAGTAATCTCCACATTGCTAGGGATTAAAGTGAGTATCACTCAGGGACAGCTGCGTGAGCGTGTTTCCTGAGGCACATGGCGCTGCAGGGACGGGTCCAGCCTCAATGCTAATCAGTTCGTGAATGGGTAAGAGAGTTGTTCTATCTATATACACTATGGAGTATTAGCCGTAAAAATGAAATGCTGTCATTTGAGGTCGATTAGGATAGATTGGGAGATCACAATACTGAGAAAAACAAGCCAGACTCAGGAAGACAAGTATCCCAGGTTCCCCTTTATATGTGAATCTAAAAAAGTAGCCAAGAAAGTAGAGGAGGACTGTTGTGAGACACGAGGAAGGGATGAAGTGGGAAGAAAAGGGGCTGAGAGAGGGCAACGGAGGCACAAATACGACTTAACCATATCATATGCATTGAAAGGTCCATAAGATGTGTGTTAGAGAGGGGCAGGAAACACTGGCCATGGAAAAGGTTAAAACGTGTTGTGTGCGTGTCCGATTCGCTGAGATGAAACCGATTCAGTGGATAATTAGTATCCACGAGTAGAAAAGCTTGAGAAAAAGGAACTAACTGGAGAGGGGAGAGCGGGCGGCAGGGTGGAGAGGAAACTGTGGGCCACGAATTCGCACCCGCCTGCCCTGTGTGCTTTTCCTCCTGCCCAGTGTCCCAGGCTCTGCCCCACACAGCAAGTGACCAGCGACCTGGGCCTCTTCTCAGGGCTCAATCGGGCAATGCTGGATCTCACACCTTTTCCAAAACACTCAGTTTCTTTGGAAAATAAAATGTTGAGCAGTCCATAAAAGTTACTCAAGCAATAGTTTGGCCATTAAGCACAAGACTCCCAAACAAAATTCTCTCACTTCTTGAAGAGGATCTTTTTATATTAGTCATGGAGATAGTGAAAAGTAACATCCATGGCAAAACGCGTGTTAGCGGAAGTGAATATTGAATTGGATAAATGTCAGCTACCTGCTGGGGCCTCCCAAGACCACCTGTTACACTGACTGGCGTAGCGGAGGAGGACTTGGTGGGCCTCTAGGTAGGTTTTTCCTAAGCCTCCCAAGCTTAGGAGGAACTAACCTGCTGAATCTCTGCCCAAGTTACTGATGAGACCTGTGGTTTTCCAGCCCTGTCCCTGCGGGTGACTTGCAGTCATCCTCCTGAAGGCATACTTCATAGCGGACTGCAGGCCAGGCACACCGCTTATCTCAGCCACCAGGTCCCTTTCGAAGACATCACAAAGCACACGGGGAGCCAGGTGTGGTGGGGTACGCCTGTAACCTGAGAGCACCGGGAGGCAGAGGCAGGAGGGTGATAAATTGGAATCCAGCTTGCAAAACAATGATTTAGTGAGACTCCGACTCAAAATAAAGAACAAAAAGGGTGAATGTAGCTTAGCATGAAGGATATGGGTTCAGCTCCCAGTACCAAAAACAAACAAGGAAACACACACACACACAGGCCGATTCTAAGCAGCAATAATAAAATGAATTAACAACGAAAACGCGAATACATTTCCTAATGGATTTCCAACCTACTGACCAGCAATCATGCTACAGCACTGCTTTAAAGGAACATGGACTCTCTCCACGGTGCAAGCAATACAACCGCATCTAAATGTGTGTGGAATTAATAACCTCTTATCCTCACAGGGCTCTTCCTTAGGCTAAACGGAAATTTAGCTAAAATTGTTTCTGATCTGATTCTTTGTGATACACAATAAATGAGCTGGAAACACAATTTTAAGAGTTTCAATTGAGGTAGTTCTGGGTTCTTTGCTGGTTCCAAAATGCCTACATTTAGCAGGCATTTAGATATATTAACTGTGTTTTCAACAGCCTAAAATAGATGAATTCAGGCCTCATTACATCCATGCATAGGAAAATTGAGACTGATGTAACTCGCAAGCTCTTACCTTTCTGTGAGACATTCTACAAGTAGTTATTTTTAGAAAAAACATAACAATTACAGGAATAATCTTGAGGAAAGAGTAAAGAAGAGAGACACAGATATTCACAGACACAGGGGATCATCAGGGCTTTGCATTTTGTGTAGGAATTCACACATAGATGAGAGCCTCTGTCTCTTTTCCAACCCTGGGGGAAGGGCAGACGCTGGCGCTGGAGTGAAACCTTGACACTGCCTCCCATGTCCTTCCTCCTTGGTCTTTGGTCCTCGAGGGGACAGACTCCATCTGTGGCCACATCTTGGCAGAGTCTTGGGCTGAGGTCAGCACCCCTGCTATATGCACTCCCTGGGACAATCCAAAGGGAGGTGGTGTCATGGCCAAGGTCACTCCTGTGTAACCACAGCAGCATTGTCACCTGTACCCAAAGAACCCCTGGAACTAGGTGTCCCGGACACTTGTACTGCTTACCAACATCTCACCTGGAGTAGGATGTAAATTTCTCTTGTGTGCGTATCTTTGATCCCAGACATGGCCCTTTGTAGAAGGAAGGGGTGTGTAGAAGATCTGGGTCCCTGTGCTTCACTTGTGAACCGGAATCTCTCACTCAGAATTTCTGCCCTCGGTTTCCAGGAAAGGTGCTCTTCCTGACCCCACAAGCCTCAGTTATGTACTTTCTCCTCTGCTTAATAAGGTAGCCTATAAAATATTTAACACCATAAGGCTCTAGGATACATTATCTATGCTTCTCAGGCATGTTTTCTGTTTCAGTAACTTAAATAAATATACATCTTGCTCTTTCTACTAAAAGTATTCCTGGATTCCCTTCTGCACATCAGCGCAGTTGCACTGGTGGGTGAAGCCATAAGGCAGAGCTCTGCCCATCAATGAAAGGAACAGAAAAGCTGTCCCTGAATTGTAACAAGGGTCAGTGACTTTCTCATTACAGTGAAAGAAATAATATTTAGCAATGTTATCAGTAAAGGCAGTTTAAGATCAGAATTTTTATCTAAAAGGAATGATTAAAGTTTCCTTTGAAAGAAATACTATTAGTGTCTCTTAGATCACTGGAAAGGAAGGTTTGTGCTAATATTGATTGGAGAAATTTTTATGCCCATATCTTGTACCCTGAGCAACTACTTTAAAAGTAACTTAAAGATAGTAATGTATTAACTATTGTTATTATATTATTTTGTTATGAAAACAAAATAATATAATATATATAATATATATATTATATAATATAATAATATATAATATAATATAATAATAATATAATATATATATTATTTTTTCTCCATAAGAAAAGAAATAGTATAAACTATGCCTAGCTTTCTCATATGAAAGTAAAGTATCCCATGTAAGTACTTAATATTAAAGAGTTTCTTTGTTTTCTTAAGACAGGGTCTTGCTCTTCAGTTCAGGCTGGCCTTGCACTTATATTGTAGCCCAGGTAGGCCTCAAACTCAGAGCAATCCTCCTGCCTCAGCCTCTCAAAGCCTGGGATTACAGGTCTGTGTCACCTTGCACAGCATTATTAGAGAGTTTCAAAATTCCTTTGAATAAGGTGATTAATCAGTAAAAGGGAGAATTTACAGAAAGCATTCTTTATAAATGAAACACGAGACAACACTTCAAAAGGAGACACCTTCATGTAATTAGTATTGAGATAAGCAGTAATGATGTCAATGTAAACCATGATTTTTCAAGGACAGATGGAGGGGAGGCTCTACCATCTGCACAGATCCCATCATCCTATCTGATACCCCAAATCCAGAGGCAGATGCCTCTGGCCAAAGCAGGCATGTAGCGCGTTTCCTGTACAACCATGCAAATGTCAGTATCTGATAGCTAAGGCACCTCGATTTCTGAGCTCAGGAGCCACAAACATTTTGTAAAAGTGAAAATTCAAGTGAAAAGCAAAGCCTGCTAGAAACCCAATGGGGAGAGGACAGCAGAGACAAGGCCCACCAAAATCAATAAATGGGAACTTAGAAGTCTGAGTTATAACTTCTCCAGAACAGTCAGCTACTACTTGAGAACATCCCAGAGGCAATCAGCATCAAAGTGCAGGATCAAAGTGCAGCATCTCCAGCCGCCCGGGGCAGAGCCTTAGCCTGGTGCACCCAGACCTGAAGACGAGCCGGCCTGAGAGTCCTAGGCTGAAGAACTCAGACGTCTCGCATCCTCCCAACACAGACAAATGTACAAACTCAGTTTCATTTTTTTTTTTGGTTGTTTCCTGGTTTTTCAGTGGCAACAATCTATTCTATTCCAAAAATTTTAAACATTTAAGAAATACTTTAAAAACTTAAAAAGGCAATGTTCATAACTCTTTATTTCTACTTCTTCTCCTCCTCCTCTTCCTCTTCCTCCTCCTCTTCTTCTTCGTCTCCGTCTCCTTCTCTCTCTCCTTCTTCTCCTTCTCCTTCTCCTTCTCCTTCTCCTTCTCCTTCTCCTTCTCCTTCTCCTTCTCCTTCTCCTTCTCCTTCTCCTTCTCCTTCTCCTCCTTCTTCTTCTGTAAGTTACCTGGACTCAAATTCTGGGACTTTGAACTATATCCTGCTGAACTATATCCCCAGCTCCAACTCTCTTTATTTCTGTATATATATATATATATATACAGAAGTATACACACACTATATATATATATATATATATACACACAGTTACTATATATATATATGATATATAAATATATATACACACTTCAAAGCTGGAGTTGATTGATATGTACACTTTGAATATAAGATGAATATTTATATTAATTTTATAAAAGCTTTATAATCTACTGCAGTGTCATGTATCATTTGATCTACATAGTGACTAACTCAGAATATTTGCATTCTTTATATTATTATAAAAAAGAATCCAATAAGTATTTTTGCTTCTTGAAATATGTAAATAGTCTTAGATGGTTAGATAAGCAACTATGAAATTGCTGAATCCAACTGTATGTATGATATTGATTATAATAAATGCTGTAAAACTTCTCTGAAAATGGCAGTCTCATAGAGATTCATCAAAGAGTAAAGAAAATTAAGACATTAAAATCTGTTAGTAGGATGTCATAAAAAAATTGTATCATTCACTTCTATAGAAAACAGAAAAAAACAAAAACAAAAACAAAAAAACCTTGTTAAATTCCTGAGCAGTGACAAACATCCATAGCACGGAAAATTGGTCAAAGATGCCAAATTAACAAACGCTGATTCCTATTTTGATGAGAACGGCAAGAATCTGCATTGGTTACCAAACATGCCTGCTGTGACCCAAACCTTAGGCTCAGTTTGCAAAATTGTCTTCGGCTTGCCAACTTCTGCCATGCAGGAAGAGTTTTCTGTCCTCTGACATCTCAGAGGTCTCCAGCTTTCCTGCTTCTCATCCTGCCTCAGTCCTGACAGTCCACGTGGGCAGCTTGGAAGTAAAAATCAATGTGCAGGTGGTGTTGGTTTCTTCTGAAGCCTTTGTTCTCGGCTTATAAATGGCATCTCTCCCTGCATCTTCACCTGGTCCTCTGTGTGTGTCTGTGCCCTGATTTCCTTCTGGAGGACCCAAGTCCTGATGGAGCAGAGCCCAGCCAGTGGATCTCATTTACGCTCTAAAGTCCATCTCCATATATAGCTTTGCTTTGAGTGATAGAAGTGGGGACTTCAGCCTGTGAATTTCAGAGGGTTCATAATTCTCTCCATAACAGCACCTAATTATAACTACTCAAATAAATGGCTGGTCACTGAATGAGGCAGATTGATAGGCAGCTTTCCCAGAGAAATGGACTAAACTTTAAAGAAAAAGACTCAGCAAACACATCAGCACCCACACATAGACACTTAAGTCTGGAGACATCTCTTAAATAAAAATAGCCCTCGGAAACTAAGAAATAATTGATAGTTGCAGTAATGTATAGTCTAAAATTTCCATTTTTCAAGCAAAAATACTGAAAGACAAAGAAACAGGGAAGTTCAAACCATACTCAGGGGAAAATAAAAGCCTTCAATTCAAGCTGTATCTGAATGTGTCCATACACTGGATTTCACAAGACTTCCAAACAGCTACTATAACTATATTTTAAAACTTAAGTGAAAATATTTTCTCATAATTAATCAAAACGTGCTAAAATGAGTTGACATGTTGGGCTGGCTGAAAACCTTTAAAAATGAGTATTCTGGAATTAGAAAATTCAAATCTGAAATTAAGAGTTTACTAGTAGTTGTAAACTAGAAATCCAAAGGAAGCATTAGTAACCCTGAAGCCATGTCAGTAGAACCAATCTCATCTGAAACAAGATAGAAAAAAATAGAATAGATGAACAAAAGCTCAGAACTCTGAGATAATCTCATGTTTCTACATACAGACAATGAAAATTTTAACATAGAGAAGAAAAATGAGTAGCAAAAATGATTGAAAATGTAAAAGCAGAAAATGTCCCAAATTTGATTGACTATTTTCACTCATGAATAAAAGAACCACTATGGACCTGAGGGAGAATAAATTCAAAGAGTGGTAACCTAACACATCATCAAGTTGCTCAAACACAAACACAAAAAAAGAGTAGTTTGGAGCAGCAGGAGCAAAGGACTCATCTCATGTGGGGAAGCAGCATTTGCTTAGAAACTGACTTTCCACCTGAAACTCCACAGACCAGAAGCAGTAAAATGCAGTTGTCAAATGTTAAAATGTTTTTAAAAATATGTAGCCCAAAATATCATAGCTAGTGAAAGTTTCCTCATATTTT
Source organism: Hydrochoerus hydrochaeris (assembly GCA_004027455.1). Classification (NCBI taxonomy): domain Eukaryota; kingdom Metazoa; phylum Chordata; class Mammalia; order Rodentia; family Hydrochaeridae; genus Hydrochoerus; species Hydrochoerus hydrochaeris. The sequence continues at coordinate 67,176 of PVLA01005376.1, forward strand.
GTCAAGGTTTCAGTCCACAGTGGCTGGTTCACAGTCAGCATGGTATGGCAGAGGCACCAGGCAGAGAAGAAACAGTCTACGGCAGGGTAGGCAGACAGCAACGAGGGATCAAGGAAGGAGGAGAGACGCTTTCTGGCCATGCCTCCATTTCTTCCTATCAGGCTTCACCTCCTGACATCACACCCAGCTATAAACCCTTCAGTGAACTAACCCAGTGTCACACACCCATGATCTAGTCACCTACCCAGAGCCGCACCATGACTGTATGAAGCTTCGGGGGGACATCATGATCTAAGCCATAACATATGTATAGCAATGACACTATGATGGGAACAAAACTGTTCCAGTGCAAAACTGGATTGTGATAAACTAATAATGCATTTTATATTCTATGGAGAAACTACAGAATTTAACTAAAATATACTTAACACAGGAATTAAAAGCATTTATTAAAATTAATTAATTAATTAATTAATTTTAAGTTTTTGCATTATTGGGGCTTGAGACTTTGCACTGAGTTCCATCCCAAGCCTCTCCTCTTCTCTTCTCTTCTCTTCTCTTTTCTCTTCTCTTCTCTTCTCTTCTCTTCTCTTCTCTTCTCTTCTCTTCTCTTCTCTTCCCTTCCCTTCCCTTCCCTTCCCTTCCCTTCCCTTCCCTTCCCTTCCCTTCCCTTCTCTTCTTTCTCTTCTCTTCTCTCTCTTCTCTTTTCTTTTTTCCCTTTCCTTCCCTTTTTTTGCTTTTCTTTGCTTGTCCTTTCTTTCCTTTTCTTTTTTCTTTTCTATTCCTCTTCTGTCCTCCTCTCTTTTCTTTCCTTTTTCTTTTTTCTCTTCTTTCCTCCCCTCCCCTCCCCTTCCCTCACTCTCCTCTCATTTTCCTTTTTTTATTTTGAGAGAGGATCTCACTTTCTAAGTCTCTAAGTTGCCCAGACTGGGCTCTAACCAGTGTATTTTTAAAACAACCAAAACAGCCAAACACTGGTAATGTACAGAGAAAGGTAGCAAAAGAAAGAGTTGAATGCAGGCAGAACAAGAATTATATGTATAGACTTAAACTTTTGTCAGAGGCAGACAATTAAAAAGCAAGAAAAGGTGATGTATTCTCTGCAAGAGATGTACCTTAAAATCCACTGAAAATAACAGAATTTAAAAATGTACACCATCCACAAAATAACCATTTGAGAGCCAAATCACCCAAATTATTAGCCTGTAATAATCACAAGGAGCAACTCTGTGCAAAAGAGAAAAAATATATGAGCACTCATTTTATGCATAAATATAATTTACTTGTGTAGGGTTATTTTGAGTTAAAATAAAGCAACATATAGAGCAACAGAGAATGATCCCATCTGTGTATTTTTAAAAAGCACCATCAACTTGTCCTGTGTATTTCAGAGAAACCAACATTAGTAGTGAAATTATAAAAGTACAAAGCATTATTAAATATGAAAATAAGAGGGGTGGATTTATTTCACACATGAAAAATTTACATATTTCATATTCATAAATCAGTATAGCTGGTGTGATGGGGGTATAATTCTGGTTGTGGGGAAATTTATATATATATTTTTAAAATTTTTATTTAAAGAGAAACAAAAGCATGTAAAGGGTAGAGATAATACAGAATTTCAGAGAAAAGATAAACAATAAGAAATCACTAGTTAATAAATTACATATTGTCCTCTTAGAAATAGTTGTTCAAGTTACAAAATTAAAGCATACAAAATAGATCGTCAAACAGTGAGAGTGTAAACAGCTACACATACATGAGTCTCTATATGTATTTCTATCCTTTCTGTATTAGAGGGAAAAACAAAACATAGCAAGACAAAGTAAAACAAATTCCTATAAAAACATGAAACCAAAGAGTTGTATAAAACCACAGTGCAAGGTGATCTACAATGATTACTGTATTGTTTCTTATTATCTTCACTAGAATTGCCTATATCATCAGGCATAAGTGAATATAGCAGTATAATTGAATATAGCAGTACATAACAATATTAGTAAAAAATAAAACATTGTAGACAATATAAAACTTCAAAGGCAGGTAATAATCAAACCAGAGTGGATATTCTAGTGGATCTTGTCATCTTAAGTGCAGTTGCCTATACTCTCAGACTTGATACTATCAATCATAACAGCTTTGAATAAAATCTATCCATACAAAACAGTGATCTAACAAACCAGATTTATTACAATCAATTATGGTAAAACAGTGTAGGTTTTACAGAGCTTTAGATTGACTTAATAGGAAGTTAAGGATGATTACTGTACTATATCCTGTTATTTTCAGGATTACTGTTTGTACCCTCAAATCTAGTACAGGTAGAATGACTGGAACAGAATATAATACATCTAAGGAGAGTGGTGTGAGTAATGTGGGTTTTAAATCCGGGTGCACTATTAACAATATAGTATATCAAGGCCATCTATGTTAGAGATTCTAGCCAACCTTCTCTGCCTCATTTCTGCTATGCTATTTTTCTGCCTGTTTGTCTACTTTTCTCCTTCATTCTACTACCTGCCCCACTCATTGAGGCCTTTCTGCCACTGTTCCTAAAATCCTGATTTTTTTTCTCTCTCTCTAGAATGTCCTTCAGTATTCTCAGTAGGGTTGGATTGGTGGTCACAAACTCACCCAATTCCTCTTTGTCATGGAAGCATCTTGTTTCTCCATTAATTTATAGTGACAGTTTTGCAGGGTACATCAATCTGGGCTGGAGATTATTTTCTCTCAGTGCTTGGAATATTTCGCTCCAAGCTCTTCTTGATCTGATGATCTGTGTGGAGAAGTCAGCTGTGATCCTGATGGGCTTACCTTTATAGGTAATCTGTTTCTTTTCTCTGATGGCTTTTAATATTCTGTTTTTATATTGAATTTCTGGTATCTTGATTATTATATGTCTGGGTGTAGATCTGTTTTGGTTGTAGGTGGCTGGGGTTCTGTATGCCTCACACAACCAAATGTCATTTTCTTTTCCCATGCTTGGGAAGTTTTCCTTAATTATTTCCATGAATAGCCTTTGTAATTCACCTGTATGTATTCCTGCTTCTTTGTTCACATTTCTTATTCTTAAATTGTAGATTCTCTTATCATCTTCTAGCCTTTGTATTGTTACTGCCTGTTTCCTTGTTATTTTTAAGAGATCTTTCCTTTCCTGATCAGACGTTGCAAACTTGTCTTCAAGTTTTGATAGTCTATCCTAATTTCTTTTAAGGCATTTTGCCAGCTTTCAATGGAGTTTTTAATTTCCTGGTAGTCTCTTTGAATCTGCTTCATGTATTTTATATTTTCTTTATATTCTTTATTGAATGTTTCTCTCCTTTTTTTGTGTTCCTCCCTTCTACCATCTGTATCTTCCTGAGAGATGCTCCCTGAAAGCATTGCCTTTATTACTCTACTCATATATTGCTTTACATGATTTAATATTTCAGTTTTGAGCTCATCTACAAGGTCCTGAAGATATCTTTTAATGTCCATTGAAGCCATGTCTGCTGTTGCATGTTTGCTGCCCTCAGTCTCCCTTGTTTTTCCCTCTCCTGGATCAGGGCTGTCAGGGTTCTAGATTGGTGGCTTCTTCCTGCCTCTCTCTGCTGTCATGGTCTGGCTTCCTCCACATAGGTCACATTGCACGTCCCAACCCCCTTTCCTGTTGGCCACGCCTCCTCCAAAGCACGCTTGCAAGGGTCCTCCCTCCTCTCCTGAGTGCTCTTATCACTGAAGTGCAAGCAGTGGCTGCCTATGCCTGCCCTTCCCCACTGGGCAAACCAAACTGCAGAGGCCTTCCCCTGGTTAGTGCTTGCTAGGCACAGGGAATTGATTTGGGATGGCTCATTGGGTCCCAGGCAGGGGCACAGCCCAGTCCAAGCAAATCCCACGAATCTGCTTTGGGGAGGGAGGAACCAACTGAAGTCACTGTTGCTCCCAGTTCAGTCTCCTCCTGCCAGATTCCAACATGTCACCCATTTGATCGCACCCTTCCTGTGTGGGGGGTGTCCCAATCCCAGAACTGACCGTGGATTAATGAAAGTCTGTTTGCTGGCTCTCTGTCAGGCTCACCAAACCCCAACTTCAGCACTGCTCTGCTTCCCGTGAGTCATGGTGGGAACGAGTTTGGGCGGCTCTGCCAGCTGTGGCAGATTCAGGCTGGTGCAAATTCAGTCTGCTGCAAAATTGGGTCACAGCAAAAACACTGTGTCCAGCTGTTCTAGTTGTAGTCCCAACGTATTTGATGAGATTTTTTATGTTTTAATTTCTTCCTGTGTCAAGAGGATCCATCTCCCTCTGTCTGGGTCTCTCCAGGGTGTTTTATTCTGGCATATGAGTTGTTTCTCCCGGGAGGCTCTGTTTTTTGTTGCTCACTGATCAGCCATCTTGTCTTCCTTGAGTCCTGGAAATTTATGTTTTACATATCACTTCATCAAATTTTTAAAGTCCTCATTTTCTTTAGAGATTATGATTTTCATTATAATGGGTTCTTATATGGCACATATTTTTTTCTTTAGTCAGTGATAAGTTTTGTTTAGTGTCTTCTTTTAATTTGGTTTAATTTAATTAAATTAATTTAGTTTAATTTAATTAATTTGATTTGATTTAATTTAATTTAATTTAATTTTTGCTGTGTTGGGAATTGAACCAGGGCTTTTGCAAGGAGCTTAATCAAAAGACTGTTCTTTAAATTTTTTATTTTGATGCAAGGTCTGTCTAAGTTACTGAGTTACCTAGGATGGTCAGTATCTTACACTCTTCCTGATTCAGCCTCCGAGAGTGCTGGGAATGCAGATGTTTACCCCACATGAAGCTGAGAACTTTTTATATAAATTAAAGTTTTCTCAGTTTAGAAATTATTTAATGTATTAATTAAATTATATTCCTTTCATCCATTTTTCTTTGAGTTAATTACTGGACCTCTTACACCTTTTATTCCTACTTTGACTTTTTTTTCATATCTGTTTAAATAACTAGATATTTTGAACATGTTCATTTCATATTTGCTTATGTTTTCTGTTGCTCATTTTATTGATTTTTACCTTCTTTTAAAAATTGTATATCCAGTTTCTAAGACTTTGCTGCTTTGATAGTTGCATCATTATGTTTCTTTTTTAAAAAACTTTATTTTAAAGAATATAGAACAAAAGAGGACACAACAAAGCAGACCAGAACAGAACAATGCAAGCAACACAACAAGACAACCAGATATTAACAGTGGCTACCATAATGTCTCTTTGTTTGAAATAGTTGAGCATAGCTTCACATACAATAACATCAAACATGACAAAATAGTAAAAAGCCATTTAGGAGAATGAAATTATTGCAGGGCATTCTGAACCAAATAACAGAAAATAAACATTGGCTACTATAATATCTCATTTTCCATAAAAATTTGTTTATACTATCAAACATTAAAATCCAATAAGACATAACATGATAGAACCAATGGTAATAGAAGAACAAAAGTATGGTAGGACTTCAAAGCAAGGTGATATTAAATCAGCAATGGCACATATTTTTTTCTTTAGTCAGTGTCTTGTTTTCTTCAAAGTAGCTGTTCATACCATCACACATAATAAGGTCAAACAAAGCAGAATAAAACCATTCCAAACAATGAATGAAAACATTATAAGATTTCAAAGCAATATAATGGAGAACCATGATTACCATAAAATCTTATGTACTCTTACCATTTCTTATACTAGGGAGACTATATGGTATTTACACATGAGTTTGATTTATTTCTCTTATGAGTATGGTCTCAAGTTACATCCATTACTTATAAATATATCAATGTGATCATTCTTTATAGCTGAGTAGTACTCCATTGTATAAAAGTACCACAATGTTTTTATCCATTCCTCAGTTGATGGGCACTTATGTTGTTTCCAAGATCTGACTATTACAAATTGTGCTGCTATAAACATGGGTGCACATATATCACTGTGGTATGATGTTTTAATATGCCTAGGAATAGAATAGCTGGGTCAAATGGGACTTCCAAGCCCAGCTTTTTGAGGAATCTCCAGACTGACTTCCACAGTGGTTGCACCAGTCTATACTCCCACCAACAGTGCAGAAGAGTTCCTTTTTCCCCATAACCTCTCCAAAATTTGTTGTTAGTAGTTTTCTTGATCCTGGCCATTCTTTCTGGAGTGAGATGGAATCTCAATGTGGTTTTAATTTGCATTTAATGACTAATGATGACGAACATTTTTTCATGTATTTATTTGCCATTTGTATTTCTTCACCTGAGAACTGTCTATTCATCTCAGAGGCCCATTTTTGGATTGGGTCTTTGAATTTCAGGGATCTGGTTTTTTAATTTTTTATAAGTTCTAGACAGAAGTCCTTTGTCTGAGGGCCAGTTCAGTAAGATTTCTTCCCAGTGTGTGGATTTTCTTTTCACACTGCTGGAGATTTCTTTTGGCATGCAGAAACTCTTTAATAAGACGTGATCCCAGTTATTGATTCTGGAAAGTATTTCCCAAGCAGTTTGATTCTTGTTCATGAATTCTCTACCTTCCCCTATGTCATCAAGATTTTTACCTACTTTGTCTTCCAACAGATTTAGTGTTGTTGTTTTAATATTTAGATCTTTGATCCATTTAGATTTTAATTTAGTACCTGGTGACAGGCATGGGTCTAATTTTAGTTTTTGGCATATAGATAGCCAGTTTTTCCAGAACCGTTTATTAAAGAGACTATTGTTCTTCCAGTGAACATGTTTGGCCCCTTTATCAAAGATAAGGTGGTTGAGTGTGTTTGTAGTTGTGGTTGTATCTTCTAATCTATTCCATTGATATTCAGATCAGTTTTTATTCCAGTACCATGTTGGTTTTATTACTGTAGCTTTGTAGTATAACTTCAAGTCAGGAATTGTGATGCCTCCTGTCTTGTCTTTGCTGCTTAGAATTGCCTTTGCTATTCTAGGTCTCGATGAATTTTAAGAGTGATTTCTCTAGACTATGAGGTATGTTAGTGGTATTTTCATTGGGATTGCATTGAATCTGTGCAGCAATTTTTGGAGAATGGCCATTTTCACAATATTTATTCTTCCTATCCATGAACAAGGGATGTCTTTCCATTTACTGAGGTCCTCTTCAATTTCTCTTTTCAGGGTATTATAATTTTCCCTATATAACTCTTTTACTTCTTTTGTTAGATTAATTCTTGGCATTTCATTTTTTTGGATGCTAGTGTGAAGGGTGTAGTTTCTCTTATTTCTCTCTCAGTGATTTTTTTTTGTTAGTATACAGGAATGCTATTGATTTTTTGAGTATTGTCTTTGTGTCCAGCTACATTGTTAATTTATTTATTATATCTAGGAGTCTTTCAATAGAGTTTTGGGGGTATTCTATGTAAAGTATCATGTCATCTGCAAATAATGATAATTTAACTTCCTCTTTTCCTATCTTTACTCCTTTTATTTCTCTCTCTTGTCTAATTGCTCTGGTTAGTATTTGCAGTACTATGTTGAACAGGAGCAGTGATAAGGGACATCCTTGTCTTGTGTCTGATTTTAAGGTAAAGACTTTCAGTTTTTGACTATTTAATATGATGCTGGCTGTTGGTTTGTCATAGATGGCCTTTATCATATTGAGGAAAGACCATCTATTCCAATTCTTTCTAAGGTTCTTGTCATGAATCAGTGTTGGATCTTATCAAAAGCTTTTTCTGCATCTATAGAAATGATCATGTGATTCTTACATTTGGCTTTGTTGATGTGGTGTATTATATTTATTGATTTACACATGTTGAACCATTGCTGCATGCCTGGGATGGATCCCACTTGGTCATGGTGTATAATCTTGATGATTGGATGCATCCTGTTTGCCAATATTTTATTGAGAATTTTTGCATCTGTGTTCATTAGGGAGATTGGCCTGTAGTTCTCTTTTTTAGTTGGGTCTTTCTCAGGTTTTGGTACTGGAGTAATATTTGCTTCCAGGAATGACTGAGGGAGAAGTGCTTCCCTTTCAATTTCATTGAAGAGTTTGAGGAGTGTGTTGGCATTAAGTCTTCTTTGTATTTCTTGTAGAATTCTGCAGTGAATCCATGTGGGCCTGGGCTCTTCTTTGTTGGTAAGGACTTAATTACATTTTCAATTTCATTAATATAAATTGGGTTATTCAGCAGTTTTACACCTTCTTGATCCAGCTTTGGTGGTTCATGTGTTTCTAATAATCTGTCCATTTCTTCTGTGTTATTGAACCTATGAGAGTAGAGATTTTCAAAATAGGTGTTGATGATCTTCTGTATTTCCACAAAGTCTGTAGTGATTTCATCTGTTTCATTCTGTATTGCATGAATTTGAGTCTTTTCCTTGCTTTTTTAAACTATGTTGGCTAGGGGCTTATCAATTTTATTTATTCTTTCAAAGAACTAACTCTTGATTCATTGATTCTTTGCATTGTTTTGTTAGTCTCTATTGCATTAATTTCTGCTCTGATCCTTATAATTTCCTCCCTTCTTTTGGCTTTGGGCTTGGCTTGCTCCTCTTTTTCTAGATGTTTGAGGTGTAGTATTAGGTTGCTCATTTGTGTTCATTCTGTTTGCCTAGTGTGGGAACTCAATGCAATAAATTTTCCTCTAAGAACCACTGTCATTGCATCCCACAGGTTCTGGTAAGTTGTATTTGTTTGCTTTTAGATATTGTTTAATTTCTTCTTTAATTTCCTCTGTGACCCACTGATTGCTCAAGAGTGTATTATTCAATTTCCATGTGTTTGTGTGGTTTTTGCAGTTTCTTTTATCATTAATTTCTAGTTTGTGTTATGATCGAAAAACATGCATGGGATCATTTCAATTCTTTTTCATTTACTTAAATATGTTCTTTGGGCTAGTATACGGTCTATTTTAGAGAATGTCCCATGTACTGCTGAGAAGAATGTATATTCTGATGTTGTTGGATGAAACACTCTGTATACGTCTATCAAGTCCATTTGTTCACAGGTGTGATTCAGTTGTTATTTCTTTGCTGATTTTCTGTCTAGTTGATCTGTCCCTTGTGTCAATGTCATATTAAAGTCTCCTGTTATAATTCTATTATTGCTTATTAGATTTTTCATTTCTATTAATACTTGCTTTGTGTAACTGGATGCTCTGGAATTTGGTGCATATTTAAGATTGTTATCTCTTCCTCTTGAAGTTTTCCCTTAACTAGTATGTAGTGACCTTCTTTATCTCTTTGGACCATTCTTGGTTTGAAGTTCACATGGTCTGCAAACAGAATAGTTATCCCCACTTTTTTTGAGTTCCTGTTGCATGGAGCATTGTTTTCCATCCTTTGACTTTCAGTCTGTGAGTTTCCTTTTGGGTTAAATGGATTTCTTGTAGACAGCATATTGTTGGACATTATTTATTGATCCATTCTTCCAGTCTGTTTCCTTTAATTGGTGAATTGAGACCTTTTACATTAATGGTTATAACTGTTATATATTGGTTAATTGTTGACATGTTATCTTTCTGCTGCTTCATCTTTAGCCTTCCATTGTGTTTAATTGTCTGTCTTGCTTAGTGGTTTTTTCCTATGTGTATCTGGAATGTCTTTGAGTATTCTTTGTAGGGTTGGTTTGGTGATCATAAAGTTCTTCAGCTGTTCTTTGTCATGGAAGTATCTTATTTCTCCATCCATTCTGAAGGACAGTTTTGCAGGGTACAGCAGTCTTGGTTGGAAGTTGTTTTCCTTTAGGATCTGAAATACTTCACTCCATGTTCTTGACTTCATTGTTTGTGTTGAGAAGTTTGCTGTGATTCTTGTAGGTTTTCCTTTATAGGTGATCTGTCTTTTCTCTGTAACAGATTTTTATATTCTCTTCTTATATTGGAATACTGGGATTGTGATTATATGTCTGGGTGTAGTTTTATTTTGGTTGTGGCTATTTGGAATTCTATATGCTTCACTAATCTCTATGTCAGTTTTCATTCTCATGTTTGGGAAATTTTCAGCTATTACTTCTGTAAATAGCCTCTTGATATCATTTGTTTGTCCCTTCTTTTTCATTTATCCCTATTAATTTTATGCTGTTTTTGTTTGCATCATCTTGCAACTGTTGAATTTTTATTTCCTGATTCCTTGTTATTTTTAGAAGATCTTTCCTTTCCTGTTCACTAGCTGCAATCTTATCTTCGAGGTCTGAAATTTTATCTTCTCTTTTGTTGAGGCAGTTTTGACAACTTTCAACAGAATTTTTGATTTCTTGTATATCTTTGAATCTGCTTGATGTACTCTGTTTGTTTATTATACTGTTCATTCAGGGATTCTGTCTTTTTTGCTTTGTTCCTCTAATTTTTTAGCTGTGTCTTGTTTAGATGCATTCAGTATTTCTTTCACTACTTTTATAGTTTCTTCTTTTACCTGGGAGATTATTTCTGATTTGATTTTCTTCATAGCTTCCCGTACTTGCTTTTTTATTTCAGTTGATATCATTTCAGGTGTATGAGTAGTATTTTCTTCTATGTACATGGCTCCTAGGCTTTCTTGCAATGGGCTGGAGGTTTGAGATTGCATTTTGGTGTTTCGTTTTGTCATTCTCCTATATTTGCATATTTCCCGCAGTGTTCCAAAGCTTTCCCTGCCAGTGTTGGAAATCACCTGCTGCTCTCAGCTCCTGGGATTCATGTGGTCTTGTCTCCCCTGGCATTGCAGGCCTAGCTCCCCTGATTGAATGAAGGTCACTGGGCGTGGTTCACTCAATCCCGGGAAACCTCTGGAGCCTAGTACAGTGTCCTAAGGGGCTGGGCAGGCACTCAGCAACCTGGAGTGATGGTCTCAAACTCTTCCCCCGGCCAGCACTGGCAAGTTGGAACTCACCTCACGGTGCAGGCCTAGCTCCCTTCCATTTTTGTTTTTATAATGGCCATTTTAACTGGGATAAGATGACATTTCATTGTGACTTTCATTCACCTTTGACTGGTAATTAGTGATCCTGATGATTTTTTAATAGACTTGATCATTCTTTTTTTTTTTTTTTTTTCCAGTACTGGGTATTGAACTCATGACCCTGTGCTTACCAGGCAGGCACTTACACTGCTGAGCTAAATTCCCAGCTCTGACTTGATCATTCTTATATCTTCTTTTGACAAATATCTATCCTGATCATTTGGCTATTCTTTAATCTGATTGGTTTTGATGTTATTGTTTCAGTTACTTGTATGTTCTCAACATTACTCCCTTGTTCGATGAATAATTTGCAAACACTTCCTCCCACTTTGTAGCTGCTTCTTCACTGTGTTGCTTGGTTCCTTTGCTCAGCAAAAGATTTCTGGTTTGATATATCCCACTTTTTTTTTTTTTTCGGTACCAGGGATCAAACTCACGACACCATACTTGCAAAGCAGGTGCTTATGCCACTGAGCTAAATCCCCAGCCCCAATCCTAGTTTCATAGGTTTAATTTTTTTTTTTATAGAAAAACATTTTCCTAGAATACTGTCTTTTTCCCTGTGTTTTCTGCTAACAGATTTTCAGTTTTTTGTCTTACATGTTGGTTCTTGATTCACTTTAAGTTGAATTTTGTGTGTGGTGAGAGATAAAATCCTAGTTTATTCATACTATGGGTATATTCAGCTCTCCCAGCATCATTGTTGGGGAGACTGTCATTTACCCAATGCATGTTCTTAGAATTTTTCTCAAAAGATAATTGGTTATAAAGTAGATGAATCTTCAGATTTTCTATCTTAGTCTTTTCATTGTTCTATTTCTCTCTGTGTCAGTAACATGATGTTTTGATTTCTGGATCTTTGTAGTATCTTTTGAAGTCAAGTGTTATGATCCCTCTAGGTTTATCCTCTTTCCTCATGGTTTCTTTAGCTATTTTGGAAATTTGTGTCTTCATAGCAATTTTGTGATATTCTTCCCTAGTTCTATGAAGAATATCATTGGTGTTTTCATGAAGATTGCATCATATCTATAGATTGATCTGGGATCTTAAATTCATTTTAATAATATAAATTCTTCCCATCAGTTTACAGAGATTATCTTCTTATTTTTGTGTGCGCCTCCTATAATTTCTTTCACCAGTATTTTGTAAATTTTATTGTAGAGATCATTCATATCCTTGGCTAAGTTTATTACTAGGCTTTTGTAGCTATTATGAATGGTAATAAAGTTTCTTTTCAGTGAATTCATTATTGGTGTATAAAAATTTAATTTTAAGTTTCTTTTTAATTTCCCTAGTACCTGTTTACAGCACATAATTATTATAGTCACTGTAGTGAATTGGTACATGTAATAAAACATTTCAATTTTCCCCTCTTCTTTCTACTTCCATTTTATTTTTGCAGCAACTGATTCATTTGTTTATCTTATAACACTTTACAAGGCTGATTTCATATATATACTCTTAAAACCAGACTAATAGGCGAAAGAATGTGTCAAACACGTGAGACAATTTTATTGAAACAAATTATACCTTTAGATGCACAGTCTACATTGGATTCCATTATCTCTCTCTCCTCTCTTCTTATTGTCTTTTATACTGTAAACATGTAAATGATACTATAATATATACAGTAATATATATAGAGAGATACATAGATAGATATAGATATCATATAAGTGAAACCATGCAATATTTTACTTTTTGTTTCTGAGTTACATCATTTAACATTATGGTTTAAAGATGCCTCCATTTTCCTTCAAATGATACTGTTTTTGCATGGGGATTTTGTATCTCAACATTTAATGGATTTATCAGTTCTAATATTTTGGTGACATCTTGAGGATTTTATGCATATAAAATCATGTGCTCTGCAAATAAAGATACTTTCATTTTCTTCTTCCCAAATAGGAATATGCTATTTATTTCTTCTCTTGCCTAATTTTTCTAGCTAAGACTTCAGTATTATACTTACTATGATTGAGGGAAGTAAATATTTTATTTTGTTCCAGATCTTACAAAAAACACTTTCAGCTTCTCCCCATTTAGTACTATATTAGCTGTGGGATTGTTTTATAGCCTTCATTTTGCTGAGGTATATTTGTTCAATACATAACTTGTTCATGGTTTTTCCATTAAAGGATATTAATTGAAATCACTAGAAAGCAAGACATTTAATGTTAAAAACATAATCAAGTTCTTTTTGTATTTATTCAATTGTTCTATATGGTTAGTCCTTCAATTTATTGATGTTCTGAATCACATTTATTAAACTGTGTATACTGAACCATCATTGTGTTGCTAGAATAAATTCCACCTTTTTGAGGAGTGTAATTTTTTCAGTAGGGTGTTGCATTTGATTTGCAAGCATTATGTTGAGAATTTTTGCATCTATGTCCATTAGAGGCATTGTTCTACTGTTTTCAGTTGTTCCATAGTTTTCTATATTTTTTTCTTTGTCTGGTTTTGGTATCAGGACAATGCTGGCCTTGTAGAATGAGTTTGTCCTGTTCAATTTGTTGGAATAGTTCATATTAGTTCATCTTTAAATGTGTTATAGAATTCTCCAATGAAGCCATCTGGTCCTAGAAATTTCTTTTTTGGCAGAATTTTTTATTACAGATTCCATCTCATGGTTTGTTATTGCTATGTTCTAGTTTTGTATGTCTTCACGATTCAGTTTTACACCCATAAATTTACCTATTTCTTCTAAGACTTCCACTTTGTTGCACAAAGTTTTTGTAGTCTTTAGTGGTATTTTGCATTTCTGTGTACCAGTTGGAAAAGCCCCATTTTATTTTCTGATTTCATTCTGGTCTTTTTCTTTTTAATTTGTTAGCTTAGCTGAAATTTTGTTGATTTGGTTTATCTTTTCAAAGAAACACAAATCTTTATTTCACTGATCTTCTGTATTTTGAAAAATTTGCAACTACATTTATTTTCCTGCTCTGATGTTTTTCTTCTACTAATTTTACATCTGATGTGTTACTGCTTTTCTAGTTCAGGGTATTGTTTATTTAAAATATTTATCTAGCTTTGAAGTGGATGTTTATTGATATAAACTTCTGTTTTAGTAGTGATTTGACTGTTTCCTTAGGTTTGAGGATGTTGTGTTCCTCTTTTAATTTGCTTAAAAATATTTTCCTTTTCATCTCATCACTGATTTATTGGTAATTCAATAGCATCTTCTTCTTCTTCTTTTTTTGCCTTTTTGAGACAGGGTCTCACTATGTAGTTCGGACTGGCCTTGAACTCACTTTATAGCCAAGGCTGGTCTTGAACTCACAACAATCCTCCTGCCTCAGCCTCCGGAGTGCTGGGATTACAGGCGTGAGCCACCACGCCCAATTTTTAAAAAAATTTTTTTTTTTTGTTTTTGAATAGCATGTTCTTTAGTTGTCAAGTATTTATATGATTTCTAAAATTCTTCTTATTCTATTCTTATTCAACTGTATCCAGAAAAGATACATGTTATAATTTCATATTTTAAAATATTTTAGAATTTATTTATTTTGCAAGTTATTTTATCACCCATCCTGGAGGATATCCCATATGCTAATGCAGATTCTACAGGTTTTGGAAGAAATTTTCTATGAATGTCTATTAAATTCATTTATTTGGTCTACAGTGTGTTGTAACACAGTTTATTTTTGTTGAGTTTTTTAACTGTGTGATTTGTCTACTGATAAAAATGGGGTGTTTTGAAGTCCTCATTCATGCATTGGCATCAGTCTCTTAAGGTAGTCTTTAACTTATGCAATTGAGTGTGCCTCTGTTGTATAGATTCATGTTTATAATAGTTAATTCCTCTTGTTGAATTGCCTTCTTTATCCTTAAAATGGGTCCTTCTTTTCATATAATTTCATTTCATGTCTGTCTTGTCTAGAAATAACTACTCTTCATCCTTTTTTTTTTTTTTGCATGGAATACATTTTTCTGGCCCTTCTCTTTTAGCTGATATATCACTTTATGTAGGAAGTGAGTTTCCTGTAGGCAACATGTAGTTAGATCTTGTTTTTTATTATACAGGTCTTCATGTTTTAAATGGAAATTTAGTCCATTTACATTCAATGTTTTTGCTATACAGGAATTACCCCTGCCATTTTGTGAATATTTTGTTTTGTTTTGACTATTGTGTGTTCTAATCTTTCTCTTTTGTTCATCTTTATGGCTTGGCAGTTAATTGTACTAAGGCGTGATGCTTATATTTCTACTCTGAAATGTGCTGATAGACTTAAAAGATTTTAGTTTGGTACTCTTGCAAATTTAACAGTTCTATCTTTTTTACTTTTGAGAGTTTGTTTATAGCATGTTGAGAGGATGACATTCTCTGATTTTGATTATTTGTGATTCTATGGGTCTTCTGTACCCAAATGTCATATCTTTCCAAAGATTCAGGAAGTTTTCAGCTATTATTTAATGTAATGGCTATTCTATTCATTTTCCCATAATGACTGTGTAACACTCTTGCAGCTATTACTGCTGGTGTCCCTGGCAACAAAGTCCACCCTTTCCTTCCCTGTGGCTGTGGTTGCCAGGTAGTGTACCTTGTTCTCTTCTGTGTGAACATTCCCCATCTCCATGTCTTACAGCCACGCGTCTCTTTCTTCCTGAGTTTCACTGCTCTTCCCCAGTCTCTCACCTTAAAGTGCAATTACTCATTTGTTGCTTTGGATCTTCTTTGTGACTAGAATGAGCATTAAGCACCTCTGTTCTACCACTTTGGACTATCTGACCATTTTATTCAAAACTCAGATGAAATATGAGTAAAATACATTCAAGAATATTAGAAGACTTCTAAAGACCATAGTAATTGGGTGGTGTAGAGCAAGAAATTCTTAAGAATAGGGCAAAAATATAAATCATAAGCAGGAAGTTGAGTTCTAAACGGGCTGTCCCCTGGGTAGAAATTAAACTGAATAAGCTCTTTCTAACAGTCCTGATTTAGTGGCCACAAAATTTACTGTTTAAGATTCTGAACAGTTAAAACAAAATTTACAAAGAAAGTTACAACCACAAAAATATCCTAAACATGTAGAGGTAGGCTAAACTTGTATTACTCACCAGATGGCATAGCAACCTGTGAAATGTGAATTTACAGGGGGATACAGGTTAATAGGTAAAAAAGGCCAAATAAAACTTCTTTGAGGATAAACTTCTACATTCAATCTTGGCTCCTGCCCTCTCTCTCCCACAAAACCTTCACTGAAATTGAGTTAACAATCATCAACAACAAAATTTGTTAAAAAACAATATCATCACTCACAAAATATCAGGTCATATGCTACTCCAAAACAAAGACAGCAGTATAGAAAAACTACAAATAAAATTGCTTTAAACATGAATTGTTATATAGATCAAAGTGTATTATCCAAAACATATAAACATTTATATATAAAGTTAAAAAAATAAATGAGATATGAACTACAGTATGAGATAGTCTGAAATAGCCTTGATTAATTATTGGAAAAAGGGCCAGGGATATAACTCCATGCCCTAGTGCCTGCCTGGCAAGTGTGAGGTCCTGAGTTCGATTCCTGGTACCAAAAAACTTAAACAAAAAGCAAACTGCATAAATATAACAACAAACAGAGATGACTGAGAATATCACAAAAGGTATAAAATATTATCATTAAATTTGAGTGTATTAAAGACAAAGATATCAGAAAATTACCCTGTTTACCTAAGGAAAAAAAAACAAAGAAATTAAGACAAAGACAAAAAAATTTTAAGCAAGAATGAACAACAATTTAATTTTTAAAAAATATACTACTTAAACATTAAGCTGAAATTTGAACTATATTGACTAAGTTTTTCTATACATTATATTTACACAGTGACCTTGATTTTACCTTTCCAAGTGTGGTTTCACAGCAGTCAAAACAGCAAACTGTGTCCTAGTTTCTGGGGCTCACACCACCTCCTCAGGCCAGCTGTGCCCGGGCACAGCAGTGGGTAGAAGTGAGAAGGCAACTTCCCTTCTCGCCTACCCCCTTTTGTTTTAACTTGAGCGTTTCTATATAGTACACACAAAATCAGGCTAGGTATAAAAAGCTAGATGACCGCCCCAATGTAGGGCCGTATTTTGTTCCAGGAGACCTGGGCCAGAAAGGACGAGAATCACCCCTGGTCAGCAGGGAAGCTGTGACAGTGGCTGGGGATCACCCACACGTGCCCGTTGTGATCTCTGAACGAAGGCAGGCGTAGCAGGTATGAGTTCACCTGTAACATGAGGTGTCTGACCTTATTCCCTGGCCTGCTGGTGTCAAACCTCCACTCTCCCAGCTGGAAGTACTGGGCCTCTCTGTTAAGGGGATGCCCACAGGAAAGCCCATCCTGCCGCAGCATGGACCTTCAGATACGGAAAATAACCACAGTGACATGGAACTATTTCAGGAAAGAGCAAATTGCTTCCACAGTGCAAGGGAAATTCTGTTCAATACTTTGAAATTTATGGATGTTGTAAAACTGTAGCAAACTACAGTCTTCAGCACATAAACCAGACACTTTCCCTTGCAGATATAAAATTTGAGAAAATCCTCCTAAATCCCAAAGGTCCATAATCCGCATCCAGGATATCTTGCTGTCACATGAGTTTTTCAGGTCATCTGGACAAGGAGATTTATGGAGACTCTGAAAGAATTTTTTTAAAGCATTAAGAAATTATGATTTGAGAGTTTCAAAGCCTAAAGTTACAGGAAAGGCTTTGTATTTACAGAATACAAAGCACTCCATTTCTTCCCCTTCTAATAGCTCATCAAGAGAAGCCACTATCAAATCCTGCTCCTGCAGTATTTCCGGGTAGCAGGACACTACTCACTTGATTCTTGGTGAATGCTGCGCTGGAGTGATAAGCTTCATGTCTTTCACTGTGGCTTTCTGCTTATTCAAGGGAGGAAGGAAAGAGTTCTGTAACTTGATACCAGGATGATTATCCTGTCCTGCCTTGGTTATCTGGGATGTTGCTGGAGCTTGGTTCCTCTTTTCTGGAGGAAGACAGGACCCTCCTCATCTTCTTGGCCAGCTTGGCCATTGATCTGATATTAGTTGCAGCAACTAAAGAATCAGAGGCAGTTCCTTCTGTAGTTCTGTTTTGATCTTGCAAAATATTAGGAACAACTTTCCACAACTCTTGCATTTGTTTTGTTCCATTTTTAACGGCCTCTTTGTGTCGCTCAATAACATCAAAGGTGCCTTTTCTTTCCCGTAGCTTTGCTTTCCAGATCCAGAGCTTAGCCAGTTTTCCAGCCTCAGGAATGTTGGACAAAATGGTGAATATTCCATAAGAAAGTACAACCTCTACAGTGAGCCTCAGACGTTCTATCAGAGTGCTGTGAATCTCATCAGACAGTTCAACTGTACCTTTTTTCTTCCTCTTTGTCTTCAGTGGTCTTCCAGTATGAAATATTCATTTCCTCTCTTACTTTCTGCTTTGTTTAAAATTCCATAGGATGCCATTTATAGATTTTCCCCTTAGATTTCTGCCATTCTTTTAACTGTTTCCTTCGATCTTCTGCTGTTGTCTCTTTAATGGTTGGATTAGTTTGGGTACCATTTGGGACTCCAATCTCATTTCTGGTTGTGACACTTAGCTTGAGTTTTGGGAGTTGTCTTACTCAGGAAATGCTTCTGGGGAAAAGTCTTTTTCAACTGGAGGTCCGTAGTCTGTGCTCTTTGTTAAAAGCTGTTGGTTTTATTTGCCCTTAGGCCAGGAGTGGTTGAAATGGCTGAATGAAAGCTGTCATCTGTTGAATTAAACCTCTGTTTGTGGATTTTGGTTTCTGCAGTACACGTGTCTGGGACATGAAACAAGATTGTGTCCACTTCTGGTCTTGCATGCTGTCTGGGTGTCTCTTGTGAGGTCCTCCCTGCAGTAAACTGGGGTTTGGTGTGTTTTATTTTCTCTTCAGTAACAGTGTGTGACTTTACCTTAGTTTCTTTGATTGTTCACATTTACTCCTATAAACTTTTACAACCTTTATGACCACTAGTTTCTTTGATGCTTGAGTCCTATGAAGGGTCTGACTGAAGTGAGGGAATTGTCCTTGGGGGTTCCTCTGGTCTTGCCAGCTCTGCTCCTTTAGAGAGCTGCTCTAACTTTACTGGTAGAGTCCTTATTTGTGTTTTCTAACAAATTATCTTTTAACCCTGTTTTTCAGAACAGCACTGCTCACTAGACTCTTCCCCAAGACCTGTTTGGCATTTGCATTGCTCTTGGTTTGATTGTAAGTTAGTCTTTGGCTCACTTGTGGTACATTATGCAGGATCTTTCTTCGCTTCAAGTTCTGAGAGGCTTGAGGCAAGTTCTCCTTGCTCAGCTCTTTAAGAAGCCATTCAAGGGTTTGCTTTGCACATGGGTGTTACCCACAGAGTCTGTACATTTCGCATTTGCTTGACCTGTTATCTGCTGCTTTGTAGCTTTTGGCCCCTGTACCTTAGGTGACCTCACGGGTTTTCTTGACATATTTTCCTTTAGTGGATGATCCAGCTTCATGTTGCTGGTGACTCTTGCTGGAAGGTTTCCAGTTTGAGTTAGAGGAAACATCTCCTGAAATCATACTTTTGTCCCCAAGTTTTGGCACCTCTAACTTTGGCTTCTGGGACCCTGTGATAGCAGCTGGTCTGGACTGGAGTTCAGTGCTGATGGGCCTTGTAGCCTTGACAGGCAAAGCAGTGTGATTGGTAACATCCTTTTTGGGTGTAGTGATCTGAATGATCAAAGGCTTTCTCACCACTCATCCCATGATTTCAGATGGCCTCTTGATTTTGTACTCTGGTGGTAAATCCATTAAATTTAGGAGGTGGTGGATTTGGGCAATTATTCTTGGCTTTTAGATAAGGCGTGGTGCTTTGGCTCTTCAATTTTTCCTTGGCTGCTAGGTGTCACTGCAGCTTTCTCTGCCATTCTTCTGTCGTAGTAGCAGTGGAGGGCCCCAGTCTCACTGTGACTGCTCAATTTTTGAAACTATTTTTAAATGATGGATGATTGTAATTTTTAAAAATTTATAAAAATGTATAAACTTACCAATCATAAAGTATATTACTATCATTCACCATACTACAGACACGAAAATTTTAACATAAATATATCAAATGGA
This sequence comes from Hydrochoerus hydrochaeris, assembly GCA_004027455.1. Lineage (NCBI taxonomy): Eukaryota > Metazoa > Chordata > Mammalia > Rodentia > Hydrochaeridae > Hydrochoerus > Hydrochoerus hydrochaeris. Next base: position 87,147 of record PVLA01005376.1, read on the forward strand.
GAAAGAAAGAGGAATTTAAGTTTTAAAAAGATTGACATACAATAATCTCCAAAAAGCACAAAATTCAATAATCATATTTCTAATAACACTGGTAGTGTCTCAGTAAGGAAAAGATAGCTTTAAACTAAAACTACTGAGCCCAGACTTCCACCAAGAGATCTTCCAGTTATAAACCAGATAACTTAATTAGGATTGGTGTTTGAAAAGTATAAGTTGGTAAAACCAAAAATATGGTAAGAATGTCTGCAGCAAAATGAATAATAAAAATCCCAATCTGGTAATATTCCTGTGAGTCACGTGATACAACTCATAACCACCATTAGCATGTGTAGGTATGTTGGGAAATACTCATAATATGGAAGGGAATGAATCATATATAAACATATAATCAAAAGAGACTGCCCTGGATGCAATGGTAAGATAATAAAAGCCAGATGGAAAAATAAATATCATCTATCACATTCACATAATTTTCAAAGACAGGCAAAATTTGCATGGCTGAGGAACATCAGGCTCTGAGTGTAAAATCTGCAAAGGAAAAGCATTCTCTAAGTGATGGTGCACTTGCACAGAGGTTCGGTGATTCTCTCTCTCTAAATGGGTAGGAATTCATTCAGCTAAAGCAGGGGCTGCAAACGCAGCATCCATCTGGGGATTCTTTGGACTTCAATAGTCACGTTTATTCAAGCAGGGATGAGAAGGGAGCATGTAAAAGAGGGACGACATAAGAGACAGAGTACAGGGACAGCGCTCCAAGGTGTCAGGGCTGGGGTGCAGCTCAGCGATAGTGCACAGTTTCACAGGTGAGAGGCCCTGGGTTCAATCCCCTGCCCTGTTCCCCCGCCCCTGATGGAATAAAAACAGTTCAATAGCTCTGAATGTTTTAAGCAGTTAATTCCTTTGTGGAAGGTTGGCAAGAATAAAAAAAAAGGCCAACTGCTTAGGGATGGACATCTTATCAGGTCTCCAAACTACTAAACTGGCAAGAAACTCCCTGTGGATTAACACTGGAGATTAGCAGGAAGGATCCATGGCATCATTGTGAACCCTTAGTGATGTAAAAAGCAGAATAGATTTTAGAAGTTACATATACAGTATTAAACACAAATTAATATGTATAAATATAATTTCATATTGACACATATATTTATTTTTATTTAAAAGGCTAAACATGAAGTCAACCTGACACCTTACTCTGATGTGAGGCTTGAATTCTAGATTTCCATCTCTGTAAAGAGGCCGTATCTCTGATACTTCCAAGCCCTATGATCCAGGGCAAATAACAACCGCATTTTGTTCCTTGTCTTATCTCTGATGTATGGATGAAAATGCAGGACTGTTCGGAAGGTTAGATAAATTAATATGTGTGGGGTGCTTAGAACAGTGGCTGGAACATGAGCTTTGAAGTGACCCTGAGATCTTGCATGATTGTCCTTTGCTATTAGGATTCTTTGTAGCTTATAATTATCTTGGAGATTGCCCATCACCATCACTCAAGGACAGCACGTTCTTCAGACAATAAAAATAAGAATCACTCTATTCACCACTTAAAGTAAATATTTCTGAAATACAGAAAAACAAAACAGATCACCAAGCACCTGCTTTTAGTAGGTGATGGCATTTTAGATATTAGATTCAGAGTTCCTTTTTATAAGTTTCTCTCCATCTCCTTTTCCTGTCTAGAGATAGCCACCTTCTAAAGTTCCTCATCCTCCTGAAATTTTAAAAATCTTGCCACATTACACACACACCCTAGAAACCAACACTATTTGTACACATCCCAATTTTGCACAAATGATATACATACCGATCACCTCTTTTTCCCCTCATTCCAGTTATCTGGAATTTATTATAATATTACCCAGGTTAAACAAGGTGTAGAAATTATCTGTACAAGTTGTACATTTGAAGAGTTGAGACAATGACCGAGTGGATTAATAGACCCACTGTAAGATACATTCAAGTCAAAGCTCAGAAAAAAATTTTCAACTGTACCCTATCAGCTCCCAACCTAACAAGAGGAGGACAAGAGAACGTCACATCGTCTGACACAAATTCCAGCTCAAAGTCATAACAAACAATCTTCGGAAATCAGTATTTACCTATCATCATCACAGACTTGACAAGTGGCCATAAGTCTGTCTGCAGAAAGATTACAGGAATAATTATGACAGAAGTTTGCGATACTATTGCTGTGTTCTTACCAAACAAGATCTAAACTCTTTTCTAATCAATGAATTGCAGATTTGATGAATGTTACTACCCTATGTATACCTGGAAATCTTACAAGTAACCAGTATTTTCTACTGTGGCAGCTGAGATCTTTGCTGTCATCTTTAAATTTCTTATTATTGTGAAAATCCAACACGATGGTGTCCCTTGAACCCCATACCTTGCACCTGGAAGTATTTTGATTCACTCATGTCCCATGGAGGCTCCCCAGAAAAGGGTCTGTTGGTCCTCAGGTTCCATGTGTGTATGCGCATGTGTGTATATCACAAGTCTAACTCGCTCGCCTACTTTAGCTGCTTTCTCACTCTGCAGTGGTATGGCAGGGGGAGTTCTCACATTCCGGCTCCATTTTGTGCCCCGACTTGGGAGGAGCAGGTGACCTGCATCATCTGTAGGTGTTTTCGCTGAAATATAAAATGACAGTAGTGACGCCAGTGCCCCACGTCCCTCTTCTGTTCTGTTTTCCACTTGAGTATTTTACCACCCTGCTGTTCCAATACTTCCCAGATCTGTCCCCTCCATGAGACCCCTCATGTCTTACTGGAACATTGGAGCCAAGTTCCACGGGTCTTTCCCATGCCTGCTCTGTGGGAAACCTTGATACTCATCCTTAACCCTGCCAGGCTGGACACTGGGAATTGACCAGCCTGCAGGAATGGAGACGAGCGAAGTCCTGCATGGACTGCGCGACTTGCCTCTTTATATACTCTTACCACATATAGTTGTTTAGTCTGATTTCAGCACAGATTCAAAGCATGAGCTCCGTTATAGCTGCTGAAGATGCTTTTGGCCTCTTAGAACGTGACTTAGGTTGTCAACTAATTCAGATTTTGAAAATTGTAAAGCTATCAAGATACCATCAAAAACAGTTATTATCTCTTCATGAAGCTCATATTATGATTACACTCTTATCAGGAAATGGAGTACTTAGTAATCTCCCAACTCATTGCCTTCCCCTTATGCTGAATTCCAATTAACTACAGAATAAAACCTACATAATTTGAAACTGTGGAATGCTAGGGTTTATTACCATTCCGCTAAATACAACCTAAGGCTTCCAATTGCAGTCAGACAGACATGCCGTCTAAATCTAAAATCCCTTCCTGAGGAGCTGGTCTATAAAACTAGACCGGAATTGACTGGGTAACCTAAAAAAAAAAAAATAGCTAAAGAAAGATTATGTGCTAATGATGTTCCAGAGACACGGGCCCAGCGGGTGAGAGTTAGGGAAAGAGAACTGTTGAAAGGGAAAGACCCGAATCAATACGAGCTGATCTATTTGTACGCCAGTCCCTGTTTCACAAGGAGTGATGAAACCACACAGCCAGTGTCTTGGCAGGGAATCCGCTAGGCCCTTGAAGGTCTCCAGACACTTGCAAGGAGAAATAGCCCCTTGGCTCAATCCTCAGCAAAAGGACTGGGTATGCAATTCGTCACCTGCTCATTCCCTTCCTCTGTCTTCCTTTGATTGAAGTGCACGTTAAGAGTAGATAACTTTCCTAAAATTCAGAGCTACTCCATCCCACTTCTTCAGCCCTTGCTGCGGAAGCCAGATATTTCATGTCCTAAAGTGCAGCATTTCATCAGAGCCAGGAGGAGGCAAGAAGCCACACAGAAAAGTGAGTTCAGGAGAGGATTACAAACAAGAACCAACGAGCGCTGTTAGCTCTTCAACAGGGAAAGATGCATAATTTTCAAGGCACAGGGCAAAATAAAAGCCTGAGGAACCCTGTTTAAAAAAACAAGAGAAAATTTTAAAAATGTATAATTGCTATTGTAAAAAAGAGGAAATAGGAGGTGCTATAAAAGATATAGCTGCATGTATGTTTAGGTGTGTGGGATTGATAACCGTATTTCTAGGTTTTTGTTGGATTGTTGAACAGATCTGTTTGCACTCTCACTGCTTGAGTGTCCACTTTGTGTGCTTTAATTTTGTAACTTGAAAAACTATTTCTAAAAGAACAATATGTAATTTATCAACAAGTGATTTCTTACTGTTTATCTTCTTTTCTTGAAATTCTGTAATATTTCTATCCTTTTTCTATTTTTTTCTGTTTAAATTAAAAAAAAAAACAAGAGAAACTTGCAGTTAAAGATAATAAAATAGAAGCCCAGGAGGTAGCTCAGTGGTCAGCATTTGTTTAGAAGGCATGAGACACACAGTTTAATTGCTAGAAGAGAAACAAGAGCAAAGAATAAAAATAAACCTCTTGCCTTTCTTCCAGTCTCTTTCCTGACCTGTCGTGGGGGTTCCATTTGCCATTTAATATTTTGTTTAAAGAAAACGTGTAAATTAGTGGTAATTTTAAACATCTGCCTTTACATTATTCAGTGAAACTACTACACATTTAAACACATAGAGTTATAAAAATGGTCTGTGTCTCCCACCTTGTACATGCATATACTCTGGATACTTTCCCAAGTGAAGTAACTGTTTTTTGTTTTTTTTTTAATTTTCACTTCTTGACACAGGCACCATGCTATTGATATTATTTGCTTTTTCTTTATTGATGTACACTGCAGACTAAAAAGACTATTTTTCCTCTCTGTCTAGATCATGAATGTCAGTGTCATCATTCGGTCATTGTAAGGAAGTGGCGTGAGTGAGAAAGTATTTGATAAGGGTCTTTGCTCCTTCATCCTTCTGAGGCTGCTGCTGTCTCTTTTCTGCATTCAAAGCAGAACTTCTCCTACCTACCTATCCACACTCCTTGTATTCACAGTGAACACTACTAACCCACACTTGTCGGAGGGGTACACTTGAGAATTGTGGCAGATTTATATACTAATGCAACCACAGCCCCATTCAAAGTATACAAAGTTTCTGTCACCCCAGGAGTTTTCTTGTGATCCTTCTAAGCTAGTTCTTTTCACTTTTGCTCCAGGAAATTTGACCTAATTTATACCACTATATAATCATTTTGCCAATTTCAGAACTTCATGCAAATAGAATCATGTATTATGCAGTTTTTGTGTTTTGTTCATTAATAGCATTTTTATGTATGCTTATGTACTTTTGTAAATATTTATTTAAATCCTATTAAATATCCTTAAAATTGTGCCATGCATATTTATTATAATCCTTTTTATCCATTCTATTATTTCTAGTTTTTGGCTTTATCAAGAATCAGACAGAATTTTTTGGAGGCAGAAATATAAACATATTCATGCTATTGAATAATCTTAGTTGACTCCTTAGGAATGAAACTGATTGTTATTATGATAAGGATATGCTTAAGAAATTTGCAAGTTATTCCTTCAAATGGTTGTGTTAGTTTCTTTCACCAGGAATAACACATTAGTTTCATTTGATCCACTTTTTCATCAAAACTAAAACTTCTCTCCCTTTGAATTTCAACCCCTTTAATGGATTTGTACTTTCAGATCAATAGTAAATATTCCTGATGGCAAAGGACAGTAAGCACTTTTCCTTTTATCTTTCATACATTTCCATAATCTTTTCTGAAATGTGTCTGCAGACTTTTCTGAACTTTTTTTTTTCTGCATCATTTTTCTTATTGTGTAATTGCAAATTGTCTTTACTTTGGATGTAAGTTATTTTTCACATGTTATATGCTGCAAATATTTCCTTCTGCAGGGTGCCTGATCTCTTAATATTCTTAATGGCATCTTCAAAGGAGAGATACTTTGGGTTTTGATGACATCCAATTCACTACTTTTCCTTTAGAGTTAGAACATTTTGTGTAACTTTAAGAAATCTTTGCTAACTTCAAGTTTTTAATTGGTTTTTAATCTCAAATCAGGATCAAAAGAGCAAGGATGACTAAGAGCCACAGTATCCCAATTTTATCTTTGCAGTAAGTTTTCTGCCACTGTCCTGAGAAATGTCTCATTAAAAGGGTTAGCCACACATCCTACTTAGGTGTTCACTGACATGATAGTAAGATGACAAAGGATTACTCACTGGAAAATAAAAATACAGGCAAATATTTTTGGATAATTTATGGATTCACAGCAAGTCAATTAAGTGATTGCTTTGATTCTGCTATAACCTAATTGATGTTGTGACTGTTTCTCCTGCTTCTCATGTATAGCTTTTGTTACACCTTTATCTTTGTAGTTTTCTCAGAAAGCCCCCATGTTGTAGAGACAATGGCTTGCCTCCCAGTCTGGCCTTGCAGGAGGACTCTGAAGAACACCTTCTTGTGCTAAGATGTGTGAGTGTGACATACCCTCACTCCTCCACCTGGACTGTAAGACTGTCCAAGACATGGGCTGCATCTCACGGTACTTTTTCCTTAAATCCTATTATCTTAGTTTATTTCACATAGCAAGGACTACATTATGCTTTTTAACGCTTTTCTATGACATGTACATGTCATCTTAAAAACTGTGATATTAATGTGCTGCTAATTTGAGGTTTTTAAATATTGGAAGATTAAAAGGACATACAACAAAAATCTTCATTCACTCTGTCTCCTGTTCCCCTCTCCAAAAATATTTTTCTTCCTTTCATATACACACACATGGGTGCAATATGTATCACAAATAAGATAGAATGTATTTAGGCAGATATCAATTTGTAAGTAAATTCAAATGAAAACAATATACAACTAGAATAAATATTATTTGCTAATTTAGTTTTGGATGTTGCTTTTTTATGGTTGTTGTGCTAGGATATTAGTATTTAGTTCAGACTAGATTCACACTCATAAAGTGGTGTAGGCTGGGCTTAAGCTTGAACTTTCCTGCCTCAGTGTCCTGAGTACTGGGATTAGAGGTGTGTGCCAGCATGCCTGGCGTTCATTTAGATTTTACCTAAAAAAAAAAAATCTGTACTTAAGTTTAAAGTATTATTGGACAATTATACTATCAAACTTTCCATTAACATCAGATTATTTAGAAGACTTGTTTCACTTTCAGTGGCCAATAATTTTGAAAGATAAAGTCATTTCCACAAGAGAACTTTGAAGTATTTTTACATGTGGACAGCAGCTTTGTCCCTCCCCTGCCCTCTGCCTCTTTGTGTACAGCAATGTTAAGAAAACAGCTGCCTGATCCACACCAAAATGAAGCATTCTGGGATACTAAATCCTGTACTAGAATCCAGGCACTGCTGGTAGTCATGTGTAATATTTGCCACAGTCAGTCACATACTTGAGATTACATGTTTGCTCAGTATTTCATCGGTCTGGGATCTCAGAGAGATAAATGGTGGAATCAGGAGCACATTTACTCTTCACTCAGCTTGGTAAAAGTCTCTGCTGACATCTAGAATCTAAAACAGTGTTGATTCCATGAATCACAGACCAGGGACTGAATTCTTCAACTTTGTCTTACATAGTTTTTCAGGATGAGAGGGACCAGCTGGCAAGGCACCTCCACTAGCTATGGTGAGGAGCAGATGCGCTAGGCTTCTCATGAGTTCAAGCTGAAAAGAGCCACAATGCTGCAGGCATATGGCACAGTGGATGGCAAGTCCTCAGAAAGATCTGGTGTGCATTTCTCACTCCCTGGGGTGGGAGTGCATCCTGGTGAGGATGTTGCCCTGTCTCTACAGCCTCTGCTGAGTCCTGTTCACATGATAAGTGATAAAAGCTTTGTGAGCTGAATATTGTGTGCATTCTCAGCATCTTGCTGTTATTCTTTCTACACATGGGTCACTTCCTTAATACTCCTGTTATAAAATAGAAAATCTGTCATTCACATTGGATGAAACTTGCTTATAAAGCTGAATATTTGCCTTGACTCAGAAACATACTTTGGTCCTATACCTTGAATATATTTGGTACAGAGAGAAGCCTTTTTGTATGGTCGAGTTACAGTTTTTCCACAATTGTTATAAAAGCAAACACAGGGAACAATCCTGGTATAAGGGAGCAGAAGCAGTTAAATCACATGGAAGAAAATATTTCAGTGAACATCGAAATTTGAAATATGTAAATACTTTGCATACATTTTGTACAGAAAGTTTTATACGAGTGAATCCAAATGCATAGATCTAAAATTTAGAGTCAAAACTGAATAAAGTGCCACAATAAACATCTATACAATATTGTATGAGCTTCTAGGAAGAAAGGAAGTGAATCCTCATGAAACTTTACTAGAGAAAATGCACTGTCATGAAAGTAGTTTATATATATATATATATATGTATATATATATATATATACATATATATATAAAACTTTTCCATATATACTGTTTATTCATTAGAAATAAAACAAAGTGTAGCTATAATAAATACAACAGTGTATATTTTACATTTACAAGCATATTTGCATAAGAACAGCAATCTAAAATATATGCAATATGCGCACTAGAGAGCATGTTTAGGGGGAGGTTTAAAGGGAAGGAGGAATCTTGCTATTTTGCTCTATGCTTTTTGGTGTTTCTTAAACATTTTATGTTTTTAAAAAATGTATCTTACAGAGAATAAAACAAAAGAGGACAGAATAAAGCAGATCAGAACAGTACAATGCAAGCAACACAGCACTTCACAACAAGACAACTGGGTATCAACAGTAGCTACCATAATGTCTCTTTTTTTGAAACAGTCAAGCATAGCTTCACACACAATAATATCAAACATGACAAAATAGAACAAAAGCATTCAAGAGAATGAAACTATTGCAAGGCATTCTGAACCAAATAACAGAAGATGAACAATGGCTAATATAATATCTCATTTTCCATAAAAAATTGTTTATACTATCATACATATTAAAATCCAGTAAGACACAACATGATAGAACCAATAGTAATAGAAAAACAAAAGCATGGTAGGACTTCAGAGCAAGATGATATTAAATCAGCAATGGCTGCCACAATGTCTTGTTTTCTCCAAAGTAGCTGTTCATACCATCACACATAATAAGGTCAAACAAAGCAGAATAAAACCATTCCAACCAATGAATGAAAACATTATAAGACTTCAAAGCAATAAAATGAGGAACCATGATTACCATAGAATCTTATGTACTCTTATCATTTCTTACACTAGGGAGACTATGCAGTATTTGTACATGTGAGTTTGATTTATTTCACTTATGAGTATGGTCTCAAGTTGCACCCATTTATTTATAAATATCTCAATGTGATCATTCTTTATAGCTGAATAGTATTCCATTGTATAAAAGTATCACAATGTTTTTATCCATTCTTCAGTCGATGGGCAGTTAGGTTGTTTCCAAGGTCTGGCTATTACAAATTGTGCTGCTATAAACATGGGTGCACATATATCACTGTGGTAAGATGTTTTCAGTTCTTCTGGGAATATGCCTAAGAGTGGAATAGCTGGGTCAAATGGGACCTCCAACCCCAGCTTTTTGAGGAATCTCCAGATTGACCTCCACAGTGGTTGCACCAGTCTACACTCCCACCAACAGTGCAGAAGAGCTCCTATTTCTCCACAGCCTCTCCAGCATTTGTTGTTGGTGGTTTTATTGATCCTGGCCATTCTTTCTTGAGTGAGATGGAATCTCAGTGTGGTTTTAATTTGTATTTCTCTAATAACAAATAATGATGGACATTTTTTCATGTATTTATTTGCCATTCGTATTTCTTCATCTGAGAACTCTGTGTTCATCTCACAACAACCCATTTTTGGATTGGGTCATTGAATTTTGGGCTCTGATTTTTTGATTCTTTATAAGTTCTAGACAGAAGTCCTTTGTCTGAGGGACAGTTCACTAAGATTTTTTCCCAGTTTGTGGATTTTCTTTTCACTCTGCTGGAGATTTCTTTCGACATGCATAAATTCTTTAATAAGACATGATCCCAGTTATTGATTCTGGGAAGTATTTCCCGTGCAATTTGGTTCTTGTTCATGAATTCTCTTCCTACTCATATGTCTTCAAGATTTCTATCTACTTTGTCTTCCAACAGATTTAGTGTTTCTGTTTTAATATTTAGATCTTTGATCCATTTAGATTTTAGTTTAATACATGGCAACAGGCATGGGTCTAGTTTTAGTTTTTGGCTTATGGATAGCCAGTTTGTCCAGCATCTTTTATTAAAGAGACTTTTGTTCTTCCAGTGAACATGTTTGGCCCTTTTTTCAAAGATAAGGTGGTTGAGTGTGTTTGTAGTTGTGGTTGTATCTTCTAGTCTATTCCATTGATCTTCAGATCTGTTTTTATTCCAATACCATGTTGATTTTATTACAGTAGCTTTGTAGTATAACTTCAAGTCAGGGATTGTGATGCCTCCTGCCTTGGCTTTACTGCTTAGAATTGCCTTTGCTATTCTAGGTCTCTTCTGGTTCCAGATGAATTTTAGGAGTGATTTCTCTAGATCTATGAGGTATGTTAGTGGTATGTTAGTGGTATTGGGATTGCATTAATCTGTATAACAATTTAGGGAGAATGGCGATTTTCACATAATTTATTCTTCCTCTTCATGAACAAGGGATGTCTTTCCATTTACTGAGGTCCTCTTCAATTTCTTTTTCAGGATATTAAAAGTTTCCCTGTATAGCTCTTTACTTCTTTTGTTAGATTAATAATTCCTGAGTATTTCATTTTTTTGAATGCTAGTGTGAAGGGTGTGGTTTCTCTTATTTCTCTCCTGGTGATTTTGTTGTTAGTGTATAGGAATGCTATTGATTTTGAGTATTGACTTTGTATCCAGCTACATTGCTGAATTTATTTATTATATCTAGGAGTCTTTCAATGGAGCTTTGAAAGTCTTCTATGTAGAGTATCATGTCATCTGCAAATAATGATAATTTAACTTCCTCTTTTCCTATCTTTACTCTTTTTATTTCTCTCTCTCGTCTAATTGCTCTGGCTAGTATTTCCAGAACTATGTTGAATAGGAGCAGTGATAAGGGACATCCTTGTCTTGTGCCTGATTTCAAGGTAAAGGATTTCAGTTTTTTGCCATTTAATATGATGCTCGTTTTTTGTTTGTCATAGATGGCCTTTATCATATTGAGGTAAAGACCATCTATTCCATTCCTCTGTAAGGTTCTTATCTTGAATTAGTGTTGAATCTTATCAAAAGCTTTTTCTGCATCTATAGAAATGATCAAGTGATTCTTGCTTTTGGCTCTACTGATATGGTGGATTACATTTATTGATTTACGTATGTTGAACCATCACTGCATGCCTGGGATGAATCACACTTGATCATGGTGTATAATCTTCTTGATGATTTGCTGCATCCTGTTTGCCAATATTTTACTGAGAATTTTTGCATTTATATTCATTAGGGAGATTAGCCTGTAGTTCTCTTTTTTAGTTGGGCCTTTCTCAGGTTTTGGAACTAGAGTGATATTTGCTTCCCTGAATGACTTAGGGAGAATTGCTTCCCTTTCAATTTCATCGAAGAGTTTGAGGAGTGTCGGCATTAAGTCTTCTTTCTATTTCTTATAGAATTCCACAGTGAATCTGTCTGAACCTCAGCTCTTCTTTGTTGATAAGGACTTAATTACATTTTCAATTTCATTAATATAAATTGGATTATTCAGCAGTTTTACATCTTCTTGATTGAGTTTTGGTGGTTCATATGTTTCTAGGAATCTGTCCATTTCTTCTGTGTTATCAAACCTATGAGAGTAGAGGCTTTCAAAATAGGTTTTGATGATCTTCTGTATTTCCAGAGTCAGTAGTGATTTCACATTTTTCATTCTGTATTGCATGAGTTTGAGTCTTTTCTTTCCTTTTTTAAATTAGGTTGGCTAGGGGCTTATCAATTTTATTTATTCTTTCAAAGAACCAACTCTTTGATTCATTGATTCTTTGCATTGTTTTCTTAATCTCTATTGCATTAATTTCTGCTCTGATCCTTATAATTTCCTCCCTTCTTTTGGATCTGGGCTTGGCTTTCTCTTCTTTTTCTAAATGTTTGAGTTGTAGTAGCAGGTTGTTTATTTGTGTTTTTTCTGTTTTCCTAGTGTGGGAAATCAGTACAATAAATTTTCCTCTGAGGACTGCTTTCATTGCATCCCATAGCTTCTGGTAAGTTGTATTTGTATTTTCATTTGCTTGTAGATATTGTTTAATTTCTTCTTTAATATCCTCTGTGACCCTCTGATTGCTCAAGAGCATATTATACAATTCCCATGTGTTTGTGGGATTTTTTCAGTTTATTTTATCATTAATTTCTAGTTTCATGGCGCTATGATCCGATAACAGGCATGGGATAATTTCAATTCTTTTGCATTTACTTCAGTATGTTCTGTGGGCTAGTATATGGTCTATTTTAGAGAATGTCCCATGTACTGCTGAGAAGAATGTATATTCTGATATTGTTGGATGGAACACTCTGTATACATCTATCAAGTCCATTTATTTGCTGGTGTGATTCAGTTCTGTTGTTTCTTTGCTGATTTTCTGTCTACTTGATCTGTCCCTTTGTGTCAATGACATGTCAAGGTCCTCTGTTATAATTGTGTTACTGCTTATTTGATTTGTCATTTCTGTTAATACTTGCTTTGTATAGCTGGGTTTTCTGGAATTTGGTGAACACATATTTAAGATTGTTATCTCTTCCTCTTGAAGTTTTCCCTTAACTAGTATGTAGTGACCTTCTTTATCTCTTTGGACTATTCTTGGTTTGAAGTTCACATGGTCTGCAAACAGAATAGCTACCCCCACTTTTTTTTTTTTTTTGAGTTCCTGTTGCATCAAGTATTGTTTTCCATCCTTGGACTTTCAGTCTATGTGTTTCTTTTTGGGTTAGATGGGTTTCTTGCAGACAGAATATGGTTGGACATTGTTTCTTGATCCATTCTGCCAGTCTGTTTCTTTTAATTGGTGAATTGAGGCCATTTACATTGAGGATTATAACTGTTATATATCATTTTATTACTGATGTGTTATCTTTCTGCTTTGTATCTTTACCTTTCCATTCTGTTTAATTGTCTGTCTTGTTTAGTGGTTTTTTCCTATGTGTATCTAGAATGTCTTTGGGTATTTTTGCAGGGTAGCTTTGGTGATCATGAAGTTCTTCAGCTGTTTTTTGTCATGGAAGTATCTTATTTCTCCATGCATTTTGAAGGAGAGTTTTGCAGGGTACGGCAGTCTGGGTTGGAAGTGTCTGCTGTGAATCTGATAGGTTTTCCTTTATAGGTGATCTGTCTTTTCTCTCTAACAGCTTTTAATATTCTCTTCTTATGTTGGATTTCTGGGATGATGATTATTATATGTCTGGGTGTAGTTTTATTTTGGTTATGGCTGTTTGGAGTTCTATATGCTTCACTAATCTGTATGTTAGTTTCCATTCTTGTGTTTGGGAAATTTTCAGCTATTACTTCTGTAAGTAGCCTCTTGATATCATTTGTATTGTCCCCTTCTTTTCATTTATCCCTATTAATCTTTTGTTGTTTTTCTTTGCATCATCTTGCAACTGTTGAATTGTTATTTCTTGCTTCCTTGTTATTTTTCAAAGATTATTCCTTTCCTGTTCACTAGCTGCAATCTTATCTTCAAAGTCTGAAATTCTATCTTTACTTTCATGGAGGCTGTTTTGGCAACTTTCAATAGAATTTTTGTTTTCCTGTATACCACTTTGAATCTGCTTCATGTATTCTGTTTGTTTCTTAAACTGTTCATTCAGTGATTCTATCTTTTTGCTTTGTTCTTCTAATTTTTTAGCTGTGTCTTTGTTGGATGTATTCAGTATTTCTTTCACTACTTTTATCATTTCTTTTACCTGGGAGATTATTTCTGATTTGAATTCCTCCCTAGCTTCCCGTACTTGCTTCTCTATTTCAGTTGATATCATTTCAGGTATTTGAGGTGTATGACTAGTATTTTCTTATATGTATGTGGCTCCCAGGCTTTCTTGGGTTAGGCTGGAGGTTTGAGATTGCATTTTGGTGTTTCATTTTGTCATTTTCCTATATTTCCATGTTTCAAGCGATGTTCTAAAACTTTGCCTGAGTGAGTTCCTGTTGCCTTGGCTCCCGGGACTCATGGGCCTCGGCTCTCCTGGTTGAACGAAGTTCTCTGGGAGTGGTCCATTCAAGCCTGGGAAAACTCTCAAGGCTAGCCCAGTGTCCTAGAGGGCTGGGCAGGCACCCAAGCACCGGGATTGATATCCCAAACTCTCCCGTGCCTGCGCCAGTGAGCTGGAACTCAGCTAGCCGCTGCACGGGCCTGACTCCCTTCTCCTCTTAAACCTTTTATACCAAGAACATTTATGACTCCTTATACATCAAGACATTGAGGAGCAAATAACATTGCATTGTTAAGAATACTTCCTTTTTCCTCTGACACTTTTTAATCAATTAGCCTGCATCGCCACCATTTCCCAAGGAGAAACCTCATGGAGATCTTCATAACTGAAAATATCATAGATGTTGAATTCAGCGAGTTCAGTTTCTTGGTCCAGCCTCATGGATCATGTGACTGATTGTATTTTCTTCCTATAAACTGTTGTCTAACCCCCTGACAGCTATTTCACGGTGTACTTACTGGAATACAATGATTCTAAGTCTGACAAAAACATCTAGAAATTGTAACGTAATAAGGTTTTATATGTTAGAATCATGGGTGGTTTGAATACTTACAATATTTGAGCACTCTTTTTAGGTTGGCTGGCAATGATATTTTATTTTATTTTCCTGGAAAGTTGCATTATAAATAAATGAATGGGACAGTTTTCTATACTTGGCATGTTTCCCCTAATTGTCCTGCTCATTGAAGTCAGTTATCTTCCTGAAGCACAGTCCTGACTGCTGAAAAGTCTGCTGATACCTAAGCTGTAAACAACCCCATAGCACACATCTAATCCCTTTCTACATGTCTTCACCTTGTCTTTTCAGAGTTTTCTTTTTTTAAATTAATTGAATTTATTGGTACAACTTTGTTTTATGCAAAGATCACATTCATCATAAAGAATGTGTGCCTGTTCACCGTACACTTTGATTTGTCCTTTCCCTCCCTCCCCTCCCCTCCCTTCAACCTCTGTTAAGTTATTTTTTGACAGAAATTAGGTAATAAAATGAACTGAGCAGCTGAAGAGAGGAACATGCACTCCTGGCAAGAGAATGCACCGCTAAGACCCCTAGAGAGTGTTAAGCACAAGGTGTTAAGGACATAGATGCTGCAAAATTCTGATGCTTTTCTCATCCTGGGAGGAGAAAGAACACTGGTAAAGCATTTGTATGGGACCTTTGTGCTTCTGGAGGCAAATAACCAGACTGCAAAAATCACCTGTTCCCCTCACTAAGCTCACAGACCAACACACTGGCTCTGTGCGGACCAGCACCAGGGTCTGGGTCTTGCTGGAAACTGTAGAGATGAAGTCTGCCTGTGGCAGGAGGAGACAGAAGAGCCCAGGAGGCCACAGACAAGGGAGAGGCCTGCCAGACTCCAACACGATCACCTGCAGAAACTAACCAGATATATATTCAGGATTTTTACTCTTCTGTGACAGCATCATTTCATAAGATGCAAGTGAAGCTCACCTTAAATGTACGATTTAAGTATGAGTTTTATTGTTTCAAAACAAACTTTGAACTTTTTTATATCAAAAGGACAGAGAATGTTGTATCTACCGTGTACAACATGATATTTTACAATACAGATGACCCTCCAATTTATGATGATTTTTGACTTCCATCAATTTTCCATTTCTTTACAGTGAGAAAGTGATACACACTCAGCAGAAACTCTGATTCAAGTTTTGGATTTTGATCTTTTTCTCATGCCGGGTTTGCAATACCTGGTATTACGGTCTCTTGTGAGAGTGGAGGAATCCTCGAGCCTCCGCTACAAGCCAGCCACGCTGTCAGGACAGAACTGATCCATACCCCACGGTGTGCTGCTTTTTGAGCCACCAGGGTTGGGTTGTTTGCTGTGTGGTCACAGGTAGTCTGGGCTTCCCATCTCCAAGCCGAGGAGTAGGTGGCATGGAAGGCCCAGCCTCAGGCTGCGTGGTGACAAGGCTCTGGGACTCTGCTTTCCCTGAAAGAGTCTCATATGCCTTCGTGTTCCTTTTCAGCCCACAGTCGCTCTCCCACAGAGATCTGACTGCATTTCTCAGCCCTTTCCTTCACTTCTCCACTGTTCCAAATGCTCACTCCTTGTCCTCGACACCTGGGGATGGCTAAATCCCCCATTCCACAGGGGGGTGCTGGCATTTACTCTCCTTTCAGCTGCTGCTGGTCCTCCCTCAGTGCACTGCCACAGCCCATTTGGAGCAGGGGAGTGACCATGGTGGGATATCAAGAAAGCTTTACCCTGGGACCTACGGTCCACTTTACCAAAAGTCCCTCTTCCTGGGAACCAGATTGGAGAGTTGGCAAGACTCAGAGCTCCAGCACGGCTGGGCAAGATGGCACCATGGCATCTACTATGGGCCTCTGAAGAACCCACATGGTCTCTGATGATGATGGTGGCTACTGGTGAGGACTCCAAAATCCAACTGCCAGTGAAAAGTTTGTTGATCTTACGAAATGTTTTATTCTCCATGTGCCTCAGTGTCTTGGTTACTTTTCTCTTGTTGCTGGGACAAAACACCCTACCTTCAAAATTAGGGAAGGAAAGGTTTATTTAGCTTACAGTTTTTGGAGGTTTCAGTCCACACTCAGCTGACTCCAAGGTGGGGTGGTATGGCTGCAGGACAACCATTCATGGTGACTGCAAGCAGCAAAGGGGACAAGTGCTAAAAGGGCAAAAGGGAAAAACAGGAAAAGCATGCCTCCTTCTCTCCCTTGTATTTTATGCTGGCTACTCACCCCTGGGTGGGGGCAGCACTCACATCGCCAATCCCAGTGCTGCATAATGAACCAATCACAAATGCTAGACTCAGCCATCTTCAAAAGGCCTGCTTCCGTGACCACATGAGGTTCTGGGGAGATATTAAAACACAAGCCATAACACTCAGTTTCCTCACAGGGTTGTAGTGAGGATTCTGAGTTGATACAAGTATGACCTTGCCAATTTCTGACAAAAGGCAAGCATTGACAGCATATGACTACTATTACTGGGGAGGCAGGGTTTGGGGTGTGTTATGTGTATCAGGGTGTTGGGGACGTAGCTAAAAAAATGATATAAGAATGAGGACATAGGAATGAGTTCACCCCTGCTTCTAGAGACAGCTATAGCAAAATTCTGCAGTTATTATTTGTTCACAGGGCTGAACCTCGTTGACTGAGAGGAATATCTGTAATTTAGCTGCAGAGGGGGACCCCGAGTTACATCACTAATATTGTAACTGGCATTATTGCATGGAATGCTTCAAGAAGAAAGTGTGGACCTTTCATTAGGTTCTTTCCTGAGAAAATAATCACAAGATTATCATGGTTTTCTGTTAATTCATGGTCTGAGGCCATTTTCAGTTCTTGGGAAGCAGTGTGATCCATGTAGTCCACCACAGGTTCTTTCTCAGGTAGATTTCATCATTGTTTTGAAGATGATATCATGCCAATGCAGTCGAAGTTGGTACCATGCCTTTGATTACTCAGGCAACCCTAACTCCCAACATCATGAGAACTTTCTAGAAAGGGCTAAAGATGGCACAAGGAGACTCTGGCTAGTGATGTCTTACCTCTGATATAACTGCTCATTTCAAAACTTCCACAAGACTGGGACCCAGAAACAGTGCCCACTTGACCTTTGTCTTTTCAGTGTAAAAATGTTTCTCATGAATGCTTGAAATAAAATAGAGACTTCTGCACTGTAACATGTAGTCTAATGCTACCTCATGCACTTTATGTCTGACTTAATGGTTTCTCTATAGATAGAGCATCATGACCTAATTTGATATGCACCTTATTCTTGTAACAAGAATCACAGTCTCAGGCAATCACAAGCAGTAACCATTCAAATTAAATTCAAATAAGACTGATGTGAAATGTACCCTGTCTGATTGTTTCTATACCTTGCTTTCATCTTCTACATACTAGCAGTGGCTGTAGAGATTACCAGTCCAGGTCAGGGAGAGGGAACTTCTGAAAGACTGTTGCCTAATTCTAGAATCACAACTAAAGCCAATTAACATCTGTACAATTAAACCTGTTGTGACTTTGCCTTTTCACAGTGCTTCTGTTAGGCAGGTAAGTTAGACAGTAGCCTGCCTGGGGACAGAGCACAGAGAATCCACACAAGCCATGTGTTCATTATGGTTACGAAGCAAAGACATCTATGTAGAATTCGTGTGTATCAGACTTCAGACCCAAAGACCCAGGGCATAGGACTTTCTGGCTGGCATAGTGTGTGGCCTAGTGCTATCAGGAAAGGAAATATTCTTCAAGGCTCTTCTGTCTTGGGCTGAGACCAGAATTTACCTTTCCTGGATTTCTTTTCTCAGTGTCTTACATGATTAAGACCCTGACACTGATCATTTTAAAAAGGTAAAGAAGACATTTGGCAACTTCAAAGTAACATCTAAGAAATCAGTGAGAAGCATCACAATCACCATTATTCTCTGAACCCCAGAGGTTTGTGCAAGATACCCACATTCACATTTAGTGCTGATGTCTTTGTGACCCTGCCCACCTTCTGTCGAGAAGGTTGACAAGCAGCTCTACTTGAACCTCTGTATGGCCACCTCTGTGTCTTGACTGAATTCCTTTACCAAAGGCACATGGAGTGGAGGTGCTACTGGAGGGCTGGGGTCTTGTGACATGGACACCCAGTTTCCCGGCAGCACCTCTGCTTAAAGGAATCTGTGGAACTAAATGATCGGGAACCCAGAGAGTGAAGTATTGTAAAAATCCTGCATCTGCAGCACGCATTAAACTGCTTTCCGGGATGAGTCACCAAGCTGAGTCACTGCGGCTGACGCTCCTCATGTCTTTTTTAGCTGAGCTGGGAGCAGGGAACAAAGCCCAAGCAAACAAGTGCATCCATCCTGCTGGGCAGCAGGTGAGCTCCGATGGCAGGAAGTCCCCTCCCATTGTTACAGTTTTCTGGAATTAACAATATCACTATTATTTATAGTTCAGACCCAATTAAAAGGAGAGCTCTTTTGGACACAATGTTAGGACATTTTTATCAGAAGGCTCAGGTTCTTAACAGATGACCACATACCAAAATTCACCGCCTACAGGCTGCAAGGAGAGGAGGGGGGTTTTCATTGAAGAGATGATAAATCGCACGCAAAAACAAGAAGATACAAGAACGAGACAGAGCCTGAGCCTCATGGGAATCAGCATGCAAATTAGGGCCATGGTATTTACATGCATTCATGTTCCAGAAACAATGAGATAATGTGACGTTCTTGCAGATTTCGATGACTTGTCCTTTATAAAGAAGATTTTAACACAAATCCCATGCATAATGTCCCTAATTCCTCACTAATGAAGTGGGGAGAGAATTCACATGATGGACTCATTAGAGAACTTGTTTCCGTGAGGGGGCCTTGGAAATCTCCCCAGCCTTAGAGAAGAATACTGTTTAAACTCCGCTGGGCGAGTCAGCTACCAAGGCGTGTAGACCTGCCTTGGGAGGAGAAGGTGTCCATGGAGAGCTTTACTAGGAAATGATTCTCCTGAATTTTAACCTTCATCCTGGTGTTGGTTCCCCCTCCATTTCTGTTACCTCAGCTGCACAGGGGTGAACTAGGATTCTCCTCCCTCAAAGATGCTCAGGAGCTGGACCACTGGATGGTCTCAGCCAGGACTCAAGACCCCCACCCTCCACATAATCCAATCAGAGACAACATTTCTCCTCTGAAACCATGACCTCTGCTGGCCTTGGGGCCATCCAGATGCCTGTATCCACAAGGGACATCTGTACCCACAGGGAACATCTGTATCTACAGAGCTGCCCTTTCCCTGCCATCTCCTGATATTTAATGGACCTGGAGCTCTTCCCCAAGGCTGCAACATGCCAGGACCTGGTGGACTCTGACAAGAGTTCCTTGGACAATCCTGCCTTGGATTTAGATCTCAAAGTAAAGCTGTGCTCCTTCTTTAACAAAATTCTCATCCTTCAGAGGAATTAAATTCCTTGAGAAGAAGATGTAAAACTAGTAGGTTAGGAATTCCAATGCTTTTACTTAGGGTTCTTTGTGGGATTGCAATAAATGCTACCTTATGAAAGATTCTAGCTCAATTTGCTCTTTTTTTTAAATAACTGCTGCCTAAATCCTATTAGTTTGGACCCATAAAATTCTCATAAACCAAATATTTCCAAATTGTATGCAGTAGACTAATAATTCTAGAAAGGATTTTCATAGCCTTGCAAAAAGTGGCTCTGTATTTCAAATAGGGCCATGAAAGTTTATGTGCTATTGGTTTGTTAGAAATGTCACAATGCCTATTAGCATATTAAAGACGCTGTTATGATTTCCAGAAAAAACCATTCAATTAATTTAAATCTACATTTTATAAATTTATATTTATAATAAACTATTATTTCCTAGGAATAGATTGTTAGGAAAGGATTAACAATCTATAAACTATTTAGAAAAGGGATTTCTAGGCTACTTCTGGAGCTTGCTATTTTGACTTCTCTGGCTCTGTTACAAATTGTCTGAGAGGTTTAAATTTTTGTATCATCATTTCCTTATATCATCCCACTTCATTTATTTTTATAAGTCTGTCTACCTTTTTTAAAGCAAATCTGTACATGAGCGTGTCTTTCTTGTCATGTTGTCCCATCCGTAGATACTTTGAAGTTGGACAGTGTCCTGCATACCATGTGCTTGACCATAAAGATAATAACGAGGATCTGGTGTTCTTTTCCACCTCCTACGCCCTGTTACTCAGTAGTTCTCCGCTTGAAGTGACATCTTTTTCTTCTTTTTGATCATCCTGATGCTCTGTCCTCTCTGTATTACAGAATAAGAGGTTCAGAGCTTCTCATGTTGGTAACTAAATGATCATAGAGTCTCAGATAACTTTTTAAATCAAGTTAAGGGAGAAAAGGGTCTTATCTCTGGACATCCTCCTGGACCCACATCTCACAAACTCACCTTTTTTTACTGAGAAAGAACACATTTTTTTCTTTCCAAACATGTATTGATTTCTATCTGACCCTGAGTTTTCCAAAGCCTTACAAATACATGTCACTTTGTTACAGCACCCTAACCCCAAAGGATATAAAAAATGAAAATGAAATAGGCTAAACTTGTACCAAAACAACAAAAAGAAAGAATGGGGAAAAAATAAAGTTATGCAGGCTTCTGTCATGCAGAAATAGTGCTTGTATATAGTTCTTCCTCCATTCAACCTTATCAAATGTGGTAGGAGAGTAGTTATTGTTAATAATCTTTTCAAACTAGACTTCACAAACTTGTTTGTGGATTAATCATTGGTGAATCTGATTTCTTTAGTTCCAGATTTTTAAAAGCAAGTTGGTTTTCTTTCATTTTAAACTGATCTAACTCCTTCAGGATTTACCCATATACTTCAGAAGGAACAAAGTGAAATCATTTTAAATATGACAAGTAGTACGTTTGGGTAGAAACAGTTCATTTCAAGATGACAGCTCATGACCTCACACTTTCAGAAGTGTCTGGGGGGCCTGTTGTGGAAGTGCTCAGTCCTGCTGTGTCTGGAGTTTTCACATCTGGGGCCTGGGCTCTCCTGCCATCACTGCTCCCTCTTCTGCTACATTACGGCTCTTCCTCCTCGCCTCATTCTTCCCCAGATAGCCCAGCTCAAGTCTGACTTGATTAATTTGCACTCTGCATTAAAATACGCATGATCCAGCCTCTCTGTCTTTGTGTGACTATGGCTGAGGATGGAAGGCTCCCATATCCACCAGCTTCCTGAAGAATTCACCCATTTCACACATAATGTGGAAACTTCCAGAACTCCCAGATCTCTCATATATACTGCCCTAATTATTTTCATTATTCTTTGTTTGCTCCTCCTCCTCCTCCTCTTCTTCTTCTTCTTCCTCTTCTTCTTCTTTTTCTTCTTCTTCCTCCTCCTCCTCCTCCTCCTCCTCTTCTTCTTCTTCTTCTTCTTCTTCTTCTTCTTCTTCTTCTTCTTCCTCCTCCTCCTCCTCCTCCTCCTCCTCCTCCTCCTCCTCCTCCTCTTCTTCTTCTTCTTCTTCTTCTTCTTCTTCTTCTTCTTCTTCTTCTTCTTCTTCTTCTTTTTCTTCTTCTTCAAAAACAATGAGGGATGGGGAATTTCATTTTTCCATTCCACCCATGACAGGTAAGAAGCACAGACACACAGAGGGGGGGCCAGGTTCCAGGTTCACCTCGAGGACCCTCAGGGAATTCACTTCCTTCTGCCAAGCACCTCCTACTTTCCACATGCAGCTCCAGTGGGTGTTGATGCACATGTAACATGTATGCTTCTGGAGGACACAATCCTTTCTCCTACAGGACTGCTGCAGTTCCAAGGAACCCACAGAGGATGCGTCTGGCACTCATTCCTCCAAAACTCAGCAGCAAATCACAAACCCCAGCACCCTAGACTACAGGCAGCCAAGTTAAGTGTCCCCCAGCAGTTCAACAAATGCCGAAGTCTGCTGCAGTGGTGGAATGTGGGAGGTGGTGATGTTCAGGAATCAAAGTTGAAATATCGTATGTACACATACATGCACACACACACACATACGTAGTTTTATTATGTGGCACATAGTCATTTGGTATATATTATGTAGTGATGCCTATACATGCATGTGTACTAATTTCCATATACCTACTATATATGCATATAAATATGTATATATATGTACACATTATGCTCATGTAATATACATGCTATACACCATATAACCAGTTGCTGCACCCTTTAAGGACACTGAGAGGCACATGTAAAGGAGGACTCCATAGCCCTAGTTTCCCTGACGAGGCAGCACATTCATCACCGGAAACTCCAAGTCTGCTGCTCTACAACTTCTTATTGCATGGGCTCTGTAATCCCAGGTCCCACCTTGTGAGACCCTGCCGAGAGCCTAGAGTTCCCCTGGGCCTGGCTCTCCCTGTGGCTCCAGCCCTTTGTGCTCAGGTCCTCTGTCTCCTCCAAGGGCGGCCTAGCCTGGCTGGTAAAAAACCTGCTCATATTTGTTTATTTGAAAGTGTCATCTTCGAATAATTTTGCCAGTTATAGAATTATTGGTTGATGTATTAGCTACTTTTCTCATTGATGAGACAAAATACCCTGTGCCCAAAGCAGAGGGAGGAAAGATTTGTTTGGCTCACAGTTTGTAGAGGCTTCAGCCCATAAACTGGCTGGCTCCAAGGCAGGGTGGCTTGGCAGTGGGGAATCACAGAGGAGAAGTGGTTCATTGCAACTGAATACAGCAAAAGCAACAAGAAGGGATCTAAACAACACCTTTCTGCCCCTTCTATCTTATCCAGGCTACTCAAGGTGAGTAACACCCGTGCGCTTAATCCTAGCACCCTTGATCCTAGCATTGCACCATGAATAATCCCAGCGTCACACACTGTAGATCCAGCCACCTCTGAGAAGCCCCAGCCTATAACAGCACGAGGCTTTAGGGGGACATCTAGACACAACCGTAACAGTCAATAAATCAGGTTCATCTCCCATCATATTTAATTTAATTATGGGCATGTAAGGTAATACATACACAGGTCTTTTAAGGATATAGACATCCTTAAAAGCAGAACTTACCTGCTTCCTACATGAATTTAGTGATTCCTTCTACAGTGTACTTATGTCTTATTTAACTAAATTCTGCCCTTATGTTCATTGTGCTCCTCTGTTTTCTTCAGCTCACTGTGTTACTTCAAATTTTAGAAATTGCTAACTTCATGTGTACATTGAAGATTTTTTGTTTATTTTAAAAAGTTTAATTAGATTTACTGGTACAATTTAGGTATATACAATGATTACATTCATCATAGGGAATATGTACCTGTTCATAATTTGTAGGGGGTTTGTTCCTTCCCAATCCCTCCCCTCCCTTGAACCCCTCTTCCTCTCCTTATTTACAAAGCTTTGTTTCCATTTTATGCTTCTTTTATCATTTTTCTTTTCTCTTTCTTCCTGTCCCCCTCTTCCCTCCCTAGTTCCCTTTTCCTTTGGAGCAATTTCTTCCCATTTCACTATATCTTTTGTAAAATTTCATTTGTATTTATGCTTTAAGTTTCTCACAACAGTGAGAAAATGCTATATTTACACGTGTATCTAAATTACTTCACTTAAGTGCACAACCTCAAGATCCATCCATTTAGCAATGAATGTGTTTAAGATTTTAAAAATCTCCCTAAATAGAGTTTTGCTTGTTAGCTGGATGTATGCACATGTTCCAGCTCTTACAATTCTGCTGAAACACATTAGATTTCTACTGAAATGTTATATTTGATCCTTGGAGTATTTGGAAATGTAAGCCTTAATTTTCAAGTATGTTGAGACATCTTAAATTTTATTATTGCTTTACAGTCACTCAATACAAAAATGCACAAAAATCATCAAATTAAGAACAAGTCAATGGAAAGTTGAAAGAGAACATTTAAATAAGCAGGTCACTGAAGAAAAATGACAACTCTTTAATGAATACATGAGATTGTTCTCCATAAAGAAGAATTACTCAGATAAATGTCTGTTAAGATGAAATATCTCCTTGACACAATCATAACTGCAGAAGTTAGGAAGGGAAAGACTCTCAGCTTGTGTTATCATTAAAGACTTTTCAAATTCATATTCTCTGAATCCCTGAAATTTGATAACTGTACCAAATCGGGACCAGGTGGGAAATTCTTTTATTAGAAGTAAGCACAGCAGGTTTCTAGGATGGACTTTTCTTATTTTTTGGGTGACACAAAAAATCCTTGATTATATATGAGAAATCTTTGTGCACATATGAAAATATACACAAATGTTAAATTCTTAGAAGATATAGTAAAGGAACAAATCGTTGGATTCGACATTCCATTCCGCCAAAGATGGTTTGTGATTAGAACACTTCTCACTGTAAACAGAATATCAAAGGTGTTATGCTTAGTTTGCAAAGGTTTTATAAATTATAATTAGTCTGATTATGATTGTAAGATGCTTTTATTAGATGATCTTCATCACAGAAATGTGTAATATTACAAAAACGATTACAGACTTGGTGAGATAGAATTAATGCTACCAAATCACTCAACACAGCTCAGACACATTTACAATGGTGTTACAAGCCCACTTCCAGGATGATTGTTCCTCAGCTCACCTAAACCCTTGCACTCCTCTCATAATTTTCTCTTCCAACACTTGACGCTGCATTTTGATTCATAATTCTGTGATGTGTGCATCATTAATCATCTTTCTGAAAGCATTTTGGTTTTTGAAATAGTCATTCAATTTAATGAGAGAAAATAGCAAACATTAAAAAGGAAGAACAATATCAAGAATTGAAGAAAAATACAGTTAATATTTTGTACATTTAAACAAGAGTACTTTTCTACTGTTCCAATTAAGTAGTCCAGAAATATGACAAGAAAAATATATACATTATAAAATAGAAAAATATGATAATTTAAGTGGCAAGAATACCATTGCAATCAAAGGTATGAAAGGACTCAAAATAAAATAATGTATTAGCATTATAATTTTTTTGTAATATTGTGTTTACAAATATCAAAGTATTTATTATAAGATTTCTAAGATATTATTCCTATTCTTATTTCTATTTAATTGGAGGAACAATATGTCTTAGCTCTTTATCAAAACATGTGACACATCCAAAATTTATTTTAATAATACCCAGCAAAGTGACTGGATAGTTTTCCTATTGTGTAAAGGAAAGTGAGCAACTTGAAAATAGAAGGGAGAACAATAGTTTACAATCTATGGAGATAGTTGAAAAATGAAAAAAAAAACAAAAAAACTTGTTCACTCTTCACATCACTCACACCAGCTGCCTAGGGGATTCGTGAGGCACCCTTCTAGATACAGCTGGGAGGGGCATGCAGGTGTGATTGGGGTCCCAGGTTCTTTATTCTGTGGGACTCTCCCTCTCTCTGCTTCCTGGCCATCATGAAGTGTACAGTTTTCCACGCTCAACTCATTCTGCCATGATCTTCCCGCTTTGGAGCCAGCTGACTATGGACTGAATCTCCTAAAACTGTGAACCAAATAAACTTTTCCCTTTTTTAGATTGTGGACACTTAGCATTAGTTTTCACCACTGGGAAATCTGACAGACACATTCTGTATTAACCGATGGTTAAGATTAAATGGTATATTATGTATTGTATATATATTGTTAGCCATACATCATTTCTAAAAAGTATCAACACTTAAAAAAATAGAGCATTCAGCAATTTTCCTTAATGGCATGATAAATGTGTATCTGGATTAGATCTTTAAGCATTTATTTTCCAGAAAATAATTAAAAACTGAGACTGATAGTAAGAATACTTTGCAGTCATTTAGAATTTTTATCTGTGTTTACTTTGCAACAGAAGAATGTTTCATAAATGAAAATAAAGAATTACAAGCTTTGTTTCAATTGTGAATCACAGATAACAGATACCTTCTTTTGGGTGTTTTTAATGATTTGTACACACGCGCAAACTCATATTTATGACTTTACGATATTCCTAGAATATGTACACAATATGCATGTTTTTGGATCTTTGAAATAGCTTACATTTTCCTACTATATTGAGTTTTTTGTACATTGACATTAGTATGTATTTTACATACAGATTAAAAACATTAATAACTACTTCAAATGAACTTACATTAATGCAAACAACTATTTTACACCCCAAAGATCAAAAGATCAAATAAGAACAAGCAAGTCTATAGAAATGTCAAATAAAAAACTTAGAGGCTTCAAATAAATATTGATGTCAATTAAAAGAATCCCCAGCTCAATTAACTATAATAGTTTTGTGATTTTACTTTAAAACATAGTTTGTTACAAATGAACACCAATTATGTATATATCAACAGAGCTTAAAATAGAGACATTGAGACTTTTTATAGTACATCTATCCCACAAAATATTATTAGTTTTGAAGTAGTAGAATTACATAGCATGTTTTAGATCCATGGTGATAGAAGTATGTTCTAAAATACTATTGAAGTTTCTTACATCTTGACTTTTCTGAACTAGAACTCCAATGACAGAATAAATACAAATAGGAAGTTTCTCCTTGGGAATATTTAATGTTATATTTAAATCACAGAAAAAATAGGTGTCTTGATATCCTGGGCTGGTGAAATAGAAAACATGAAATATCAAGGGCTATTGGATGGTGGGAATAACTTTAACTTTCCATCATATGATTGTTCTTTGTGGTTTTTCAAAATACTCTGAAGAAATGCAGAAGAGAGCTCTGTGCGGGGTCAATCCAGATCCCTGGCGGGAAGGGACCCAGGCACCCAGCTGTCTCTGGGTCACTGTGGGGTCTGTAGGTTGGTGATCTCAGGACAGCTCATCTTGTGTTTTTCTCCTCTGGTTTGCCATGGGCCGTTTTCTGCTGTCTCCAATCACCACCAACTGAAGAAGACGCTTCTCTTCCCAAGCCCGAAACACACCGGTTACCTCTCCCTGGTGCCCTGAGACTGCCCGAGAGAGGAAATGATTCTGTCTGGAGGAAGGTGGTAGCTACCCTTGGCCAGGCAGCTGTGACACAGACTGATAATTCATAGCCCTTCAGCTTGTCTAGCAGAAAGCAACCCATAGACACGTCAGTTTCTAGGAGAAAACAGGCAAGTCGTCTGTTTGTCTGTCTAGGATGAAAATAAAGTAAAACTTTTAGCCTCTGAGTTAAATATTCATTATTGTCCAACATCTGGCTGGCCGTGTCTTCGGGGCTCTGGCATGACACCATCTATTATTTCCATCTGTCTCATCTAGACCTCAGCTAGTGGCTGCAAACAATCACCTGCGAGGCTTATTTCATGAGAGCAGTATTAGTCCTCTTTTATCGGTTGTCTCTGAGGAAGGCTTCGTGCCATAAATTGTTGCTCATCCTCTATTAGTTCCCTGTCAAAGTGGAAGAAAGGAACAACAAAATCGCCTTCTTTGTGTCAGCAGGCATTTAACATGAGCGCCAAATTATTCTGCCTACACCGAGAAGAGAATGGAAAGACAAGCAGCTTCATTAAATCTGACGATTAACAATTACCAGCACCCATTCATCTATTCGTGTGGTAGGGGAGGAACTCTCAGCCAGCTTGTTTCATTAATCAGAATGACGTCAGCCCACAAATCACGGAAAGATGTTAAAGAGTGAATAACAAACCTGCTGGAAAAAGAAAGACCAAAAACTAGGTCGACCCTTCCGCTTGAAATCATTTGGATGCAGATCTTCATAACCAGAGAGTAACTAAGTGTAATCCAAGTTCTAGGTGACATAATTTTTGCATGAAGTTCTTATAATCAGATTTAAATGGGTGCTGAGATCATTTTATTAACTCCTGGTCAGGCAGACAAAAAGTGCAACCTTGTTTTTTCATGAGGAATTATATTGAATGTGTACCTATCTAAACACGGACACTGTTGGATATTTTGGTTTCTCATGCTTGCGCTACCCCAGGGTGGGATCTCAGCCCCTGGAAGGGGCATCCTCGGTTGATTGGTAGTGAAGGGAATTCCAAGTCCTGCCTCGTGTGTTTCAGCTCAGGAAAACGAATGGAATCATTAGGTCTGCAGATGCCCACCGGTCTGTCCCATAGGGAGATCCAAACCATTTTCAAATTTCCACCCCATACTTCATAGAAATGTGCAAGATGCAGCTAAGACAGTGTTGAAGGAGGATTTTATAGCAATAAATACAAACGCCACAAAATAAGAGACGTATCAAAATCAACTTCCTAAGGTCTTGCTACGTGACATTAGAAGAGGAGGAGCCCAATAAACATCAAGTGGCCGAAAGAAGGGTACGATAAAGAGCAGAAATCGATGAAACTGAAAACAGATAGGCAAGGGAAAAAACAGTGAGACAAAAAGACCCTTCTTAGGACAATCAATAAAACTATAAAGTCTCTAGTGACAGTGGCACCAAGAAAGGAATAAGCTAATCACTAATATCTGGCATGAAAAGGGCTATGGCAGGAGACCCTGAAGATACCAGAGTAACAGGAAGGGTCTGCGCATCTAGGCTTCACACACACAGCTTTCATACCCAGTGGACTGATTCCTGCAGAACACACGTCATCACCACTTAACAAATGCAACAAAAATCACTGGCAAAGCCAAAGGATTATTAAAGAAACTCAATTTGCCATTGAAAACATCATGGAAAAGAAATTTCCAGGCCCACTGAAATGCACTGGTGAACTTTTCCAAGCTCGCTCTCTATTACCTGGGGTCTTTGTGGTGTTTCTCCAGGGCTGCGCATTTGGGTAGAAAGTGTGGAGTTTCAGGGCTTTGCTCCTCCTGCATCAAGCATAGAAAAGGGTTTCACCTCCTCTGGCGCTTTCTCTGGTCCAACACTGGCTCCAGGGCTCCCTGGTCCTTTGATACTCGCATCCATCTTCATGTGCCTTCAGTATAGAGAGCTAGGAAGCAAGCTCCTTTACACACACGCACACACACATTCACACACACACTCACACACACATGCACACACTCCCACACACACACTTCTGTGTCTTTACATATTATATAAATATTAATAGCTGTAGGACTGTGTCTAGACCTTGCCTTCCAATCCAGCGCTGGAGGATTAATCTCCAACTTTCTCATTTCCATATTTACTCTTTTACACTGAGTCCTACACACTCAGGACATTTCCTCACACACTTTCCACACCCATTACCTCTAGGTCTCTGGAGCAGTTTCTACAGCCAAAGTAGATGGGCCACACCACCACAGTCCAAGAGAATTATTCTGATACTTTCACTCCTCCGCTATGCACATTTGGTAGGTTGGCCAACTGCTTGAACCCAGGTAACAGAGAAGATATTTAAAAATTTTACAATTATAAATGTGCTTAAATTTGTAAAACATGTAATGACTTATAGAGCACATAGAAACTGTTTAGTAAGTTCTAGTGAAAAATATTAAGATTTTCCCATAAAGTACTTCATATACTATTCTCCAGTACATATTTACTGAACGCATTTTCTAAGGAATATAATTACATGCTCATTCTGTACAATTTATACTGGTTTCCCCAATAAAACGTGTGTCTTCTGGGTTTACTGTGGTTCTTTTCCACTTTTATTCCTGCACGTTTGCAGGACATAACATGTACCCTCCTCGTGAGGGCTTGGTGCATGAGACTCACACCTCTTCATTCCTTTACCACCCCCTTCCTTCCTTTCTCTCTTCCTTCCCTCCATCTGTGGATATCCTTACCCTTTGACAAAGACCTGTTTCCCTACTTCCTAGTAGCTTTTATTTTATTCTTGATATAATTTTCATTTCTCATACAAAAGAAACCATGCGATATTTAATGGGTGCAGGCATGCATACACATATAGGGATTTGTTTATATTTTTTGCTCTAAGCAAGTATGTAGATTTAAAGAATTTCTCAGTAACTAGCTAGCTTTACTTTGCTTCTAGATTATATTCTCCCAAATACTTACTCTTATTATATATTTTAATTATCAAAGTCAAGAACAGTGTACCCTTTGAAATTTTTGTAAGCATCTCAAAAGTATTACTAAAACATTAGCCCATTTATCTCCAGTTAATTTCCCTATAAATTTACACTTCCAATTTACTATTATAAAGTTTGTTTTGTTCCACAAAACAAAGCAAAAACATTTTTGATCTGCATCAGTTTTTGTCTTTTTTCTTCAATATAGATACTACATTTACAACTACATTTCAATTGATGTCTTACAATTAATTCATGTCACTGTTACAAATCTGGATACATATTCAATTTTAAAATTTTGTTACATTGATCAGATACATGACCATTCAAGGAGTTTCTGTGGCCTGAACGATGGAAACCATAACAAAAACAAAAACAAAAAAAGACAATTGCTGGTGGGACTACAAAAGGATATGATTGCTACGGAAATCAGGACAGAGATTCCTTAAAAACTAAAAATAGAAATTCCATTTGACCCAGATATTCCTTTTTTAGGAATCTCCCCAAAAGACTTAAAAACCACAGTTATGTATGGTGACTATGTTTATAGCGGCACAATTCATAATAGTTCAATTTTGGAAACATCTAGATACCCATCAATAGGTGAGTGATGAAGGAAAATACAGTTTTTATACACAAGGGAATACTGCTGTGCCATAAAGAAGGATAAAGTTAAGGGTTCTGTAGGAAAACAGATGTTCTTTGAGACCCTAATTTTAAGTGAAATGAGACACAAGGTCAAACATTGCATGTTTTCCCTTATTAGAAAAAGTTAATATGACAAAAGTACAAAATAAAAGACAGAGGGGAGAGATTGAGAGAGAGAGAGAGAGAGAGAGAGAGAGAGAGAGGCAAAGAGGAGAGGAGAAAGATTATTGTCTTCTAAGTATGTCTCTGCAGTCCGGGCTCTAGTTTCACTCAAATATAGAGTGAGAGCTCACCTTGCAGAATTTCCATTTCTCTGTATATACTATAGTCTTTATTGTTGCTATGAGCATGATCTATTTTTTTGTCAATTTAAAGAATGAATAAATTTCCAGAACATGAAAATCTATTAAGATAGAACATAGCTCTGTGGTTGCCTAGATTTAATAAGGGAGGGGTAGTGAGCTGCCAGCTAGTGGGGAGAATGTTTTGTTTGGGGATAACAAAAATAATCTCAATTTGATTGTAATCATGGTTGCACAACTCCGTCATTGTGTTAATATACACTGACTCATACACTTTAAGCTTGTGAATTGTGTATTACGCAAATTTTAGTTCAATGAAGTCATTATTTTAAAAAAAATTCCTTTTCCTAAATCTCTGGATGATTTGTTAGAATTATGGAAAGAACCAAAAATAGTTTTGTAAAATCAATGATGGATAGTTAGTTAAGTTTCACATTGTTTGTAGATTATGACCTTATAACCACAAATTATTAAAGCAACTCTGCAGGTTAAGCTAGCTCATGCCTTTCTGCTAAACATTTCCTTCCAAACAATACTTCTTACCAAAGTAGTGGAAGGAAATTGGTTCTGAATATGAAAGTTCAATGTGGTGTTTTAGTATTAAGGATGATTTAGTGTCTAGTAACAGTATTCCTCCCATACCCCACAACTGAATGATAGCACAGCTCTTTTGATTAAAATGTTTACAAACAGGTATTTTTGAAGGTAGTTTGCACGAATATCTGAAGTAGTGAATGGCAATAAATCTGTGCACCATTCTACGAGTATACCACAACTAATTGGATAAATGACTATGTTTTACAAAGCAATTTTAGACTCTTAGATTTACAATGCACCAGAGCGGATTTCTTATTTAAGTTTTCCATAGAAGACAAATGTTTCTAAACAAACAAGAAGACCTGAAATAACACCGATAATATATCTGGCAGAACAAGGAAAGGTACTTAAAGGAAAAGAAATTAAATCTCATTTGAAAACGCTCCCAAGTTCACAGCTTTGGCTCATATATCATCATAAATCCAAATGGTAGATTTTGCACTGTGCTGATTACTTGTTCACTTTTCTTTCTCCTCCTCTGGGCTGTGCTTTGATCATTTTGGAATATGCTAATGGGAAACGTATTTTAGAAAGTATATCATTAATACTAAAACACATTGCGGACCACCGATTCAAAATATCGGACTGCCAAGTAAATCTGTGAGCAGGCATTGCTTGCACATGAATGCTAGGTCATTCTGGGATGAGGCGTAAATGGTGTTGGTGGTGTTTGCCATAAGGATGAATATTTTATTTAGAAAGGCATCTCCCTGCCATACATCCTTGGTGGGAATTGTAGCGCTGTCCCTTCCTGACTATGTGCCTTGGACATGCTTCCTTTCTTACTGCCTCAAAAAGCAAAAAATGGAGAAAATAAATACACCTCCATCAATGAGCTAGCATGTATTAAACAGATCATGGGCATTATCATTTTTTTAAAAAATAGGTCACTTCCCTAACATGAATGAAATTAACACTGTAAATAGGCATTTGTCAATATTGCAGAATTTTTTTTAGTCCCCTTCTGTGTAACAGCCTTGTAAACTAAGCTATGTTTGCTGATGTCTGTTTTTCCATGTTAACCATTATGTGTTGGTTGTCCTGATTTTTTAACCTAGTAATAATATAAACTGTATTTTATGTTAGAGTATCTTATTTACCCTAGCTTTCATTACTATCCTCTTTAATTTTTTAGACCTACCAAAGCATGCAGGATGATAAACAATGACTCACAAGTTGACATCATGCTGAGATATTATTCTGAGTTCAGAAGTGAGCTCTGGTTTTTTTGTGTATTGTTCATTCCCTCATAAATCCATGCAATAGACATGTATTTTGTCAACCTTTGTGTATTGTATCCTACTACATTTGGGGAGCAAAATGGCAAATAATACAAGTCCTACCCTCAAGATGCTTATATGAGACAGATGTGAGGATAAACCTTCTACATGATATTTGGGAACAGGGTCTTATTATGGTTGACATTCAAAACATCCCCCCATAAAGAATTTGGGGCTCATAGTGGTAGATTTTTTTTTTTTTTGTCTTTTTGAGACAGGGTTTCACTATTCAGTTCAAGCTGGCCTAGAATTTAATTTATAGCCCAGGCTGGCTCCTGTTTCAGCCTCCTGAGTGTTGAGATTATAGGTGTGCACCGCTCTGCCCAGCCATAGGTGCGATTTTAAAATGTGGAGCCTGGTTGGAGGTGGGTTACCGAGGGCATGGCTTATAAGGGTGTATTCTTGTTCGGAGTTTTTATTTCTCTGCTTCCTGGCTGCCATGGGTGAAGCAGCTTCCTTCTATCAGTCATTTTACTATGCTGATTCTAACTTTGAATCAGCCAACCATCGACTTTTGAATCCATGAGGAGTAATAAATCACTCTGTCCTTACTTCGTGTATGTCAGGTGTTTAGTGAGCCATACAAGATTTTAGGGAGATAAGAGGATAAATGAGGTCACATAGTGAAGACCACATGTAGGCACATCAGGGAGTCATCCTTCTGAGAGTCCAGAAGAGAGTCTCAAAAGGAAGCAAACCTAACAGCACACAGCTCTTGGTCTTCAACCTATAGAGTTGAGGGAGAATAATTTCTCTCCCAAACATCCCAATTTAGTAATTGTTTATGGCAACACAAGTCTACTAATTCAGTTGTGTTCATGAAAAATATGAACTGCAAATCACTTTACCAGTCTGGCTCAGAAGATAATTAGTGTTAGAAGGATGCCTTGAGCGTGACATCCAAATCCACTCAAAACTCCAGGCAGGAGTTTCCACACGAATGTTCTCACTGGCACAGAAGGGCCCCCCACATCCTAAGGGTGGCACCAGACAACTCGAAGTATTTTAGGAAATCATTATCCTCGAAAGATGAAAATCTGCTGCAAATGTGGTTTCCAGGTGTTCAGCTTCCCAGAGCATAAAACGAAGAAAATGAAAGGCGACAAGTTAAAGGGAGACAAAGGAGAAGGAGATGGAGGAAGATGGTGAGGAGGAACAGAAGGCAGAGGGAGGAGAAGGAGAAAACCAGCAAGAAAGAAGAGACGTGGTGAGTGAGGATAGATGAAGGATGCGTAAGAGTAAGAAGCAGGTGAAGGGAAGAAAGGGGAGACTCCCAGGTCACCCCATTCCACCGCCCTCTTCCTCACCGGCCTTAGTTCCTGCTTTAACTGCTTTCAGTCTAATAGCTTTCCTTGTTATCAGACCTATGCCAGCCTTCCTCTGCTTGGTCTCTTACCTCATTTTGTTCATTAGAATCTTAACAAAATTCCACTCTGGCCTGGTGTCAATCCATTCTGATTTAGAGAGGTTCAGTCCTCATTTTGTCCTGTAATCCCACCTGCCCCGTGGTTGTCACACAGCTTGAACATCAGCACACAGGGGAACAAGAGCGTGAAGGCACTGTACATGCTTTCAGCAGGAAGCCTGGTGGGAGCTTTGTGGAAATAATTCTCCTCCACATGACATTGGTCTCAGCAGATCCTGGCATGATCTGATCAAAGGCCTCCCTGAGATGTAACACAAACCCACCGT
Source organism: Hydrochoerus hydrochaeris (assembly GCA_004027455.1). Lineage (NCBI taxonomy): Eukaryota > Metazoa > Chordata > Mammalia > Rodentia > Hydrochaeridae > Hydrochoerus > Hydrochoerus hydrochaeris. The sequence goes on from PVLA01005376.1 coordinate 122,231, forward strand.
GTTAACTAAACTTTAGATAGTAGCTAGTGTCAGTGTCTCCCAAGACCTGAATCATAAAAGGCTAAAAATGAAAGCTAACTTTGCCTTCATTCTGGCTGATCATAAGTACTGTACATCTTTTCCAACATTTAGTCTCAGGTACTGACAGAAAGATGGGCCAGTCCCACTTAGCATTATTCCATTTTCAGACTCATGTAATATAACTAAAGATAACATCAAAATAGATCTACTGCTGGCAGATATTGCTAATTTCGTCATCATGTATTGTGGTACATATACACACACATCACATATACCTGGTATATAGTGCCAAAACCCTTGATGTGGTCTGTTGAGCCCTGACTGACTTATTAAAAGTCTTTAGAAGTCCATGTCTAGTTCAGTGAGACCAGACCAGTGCTTTCACACAAGGGTGGATCTTGCAAAACCAGGGTCTCCTGTGACCAGGCTCCAGGACAGTAGCTGTCCTTAGGTGGTACCTATGTTTAGCAGACATCCCGCTCAGACTTGATAGACACCTAGGACTCAGAAAAAGTATGTTGTTTAGTTGTGGTTCATGATAGTGGACAATGAAGACATAAAATTAGTAAAAGTGGAAAGAAAAATGCAAAAGAAGCAGGTTTTATACATCCCGTCTCTGCTGACATCCCATGGAATGCAATTAATTTTCCCAGAAGTGACAAGTGACAACAACACAAAGCCTTACTAATATGAGAACCAAGCCTTTTGGTTCAGGGTTTTCATAGAAAGTTGATTGATCGCTTATAGACATGTGGTAACCGACCTCAGTTGCTCACCCTGGAGTGAAAGGAGCTACTTACCGCAAGGCTGGTCACTGGGATCAGTGCAGCTGGTCACAATGGTAAGGTGTGGCCCATGTCTTGGGCATAGAAATGAATTCATTAGACAGACTATTCTGAAGACTCACAGGCCATTTCCTGGGTCTGGCCAAGGGTCAGTCTTGATGTCAGGCCTTTCTTTCAAACACACAAAGTTTGAGTAACAAGAGCCTGCTGAGTTCACTCTTTCTGTGCAGTGCCCCAAGATTTCAAGCTGACAGATGCTTATGGTAACAGAGAGTCAGATACGGGGGCAGAGACCACATGGACCACTCTGAGGACAAGATGACGGCAGAGAGGAGTCAGTGAAAAGCACCCCGGAACTGTTCATGCCCATGACAGCTGACCTGAGAGGAAGGAAGAGAATTCAAGTCAGAGAGTGAGACCTAAGACAGGGAACAAGAGAAGGGTAAGGAAATTACCAGATCTGCTCCAGGTTTGCATCACTCTTTTCCGGTTCAAGGATCAATACTATCTCTGACCGTGCTGAGGACACAGCAGCAGAGTGATGAGGAAAAGAATCCCAAACCCCTTTTGGTTTTCCTGTGATTCCAGGAAACTCACCTCAAGGCTGTGGTCAGAATCCTCATTAATCCCGGCACAGCCCGATTGGAAATGGATCAAGTCAGAAGCAATCACAAGTTGTGTTTTTCAGCATATTGATAAGAGCTAGAATAGAATACGCCGGACATATGTCTAAAAATAATTACTCTATGATGTGGGTTTTGTTTGTTTGTTTTTTTCTTGAGAGAGAGTGTGCAGTCATTTCAAAAACGGAAATAAAGATACCTTTCATGGACTGGCATGGACTCTGCCTACCATAAGACGTTTAAGCTTTCAGACAACAAGGGATGCAGGAGAGCTTGCAGCCAATAATGAACAGAAAATGTGGGATATTATGGATGCAAATGGGCCCAAATAAAAATTGAATCATGCTCCAAAACTCACAGTTAGCAGCAACAGCCTGGACACCCCCAGTGGCTAGCATGTCTTTTATGTTTCTGTCTCCAAGAAAGAAGTTATTCCAGAGACCTAAAAAATTCTGTCGTCTCCATCAGTCCTTGCCTGGTGACTTCCTAGGTAACTCAGTGAATGGTGGCTATAACATATTCCTACAGCTGCCTGCTGCCACCAGGACGAGCACGCAGACTGTCAGATGTTCCTGTGGGTTCTTCACACTGCACAGTGGACACAAGGCCTCCAGCAATTTTTCTCTCTCTCAGGCACATGTGTGCAGAACTCTTGGGAGAGAGGATCTAGACCTTTTTCACACTGGTGAAGCGTGTAAGCAGCAGTATGTACTCCGTGCAATTTTATAGGTAATTTCCACTCTGGGCTCAGTTACCAATTTCATTTTGGTACACGATCGTTTCTAAGATAAATTGCTTTTTCCTGTTCTGTGTTCAAAGTGCTCCATTATTCATTCTGGGTGGCAGAGAGTTTTAACTGTGGATCTCACGTGTCCATTTTTTCCTTACACTTGCTTTCCCCCCGGTGTGTGTTCCTTTCCCAGCTTCCTGTGCCGGCTCTTCCTATGATCAATTCCTATGTTTGGCTTCTGTAATAGTGATTTTATAGGTTTTGATGTGGTTCCTAGGTTCAGAATACCCGTGTACACCTTCTCAGTAACCAGAGCTAGTCCTGAGGCCGTGATAACCACATGCTATTCTGTCTTTATACAGTGCACGCTCTGAGCTGCCTGCTCTCCCTGCTCACAGGCTGCTCCAGGGACTGTCTCTGTCAGTGGGTCTTGCACAGCTTAGAATGCCTCCTCTTGACAATGAACCCTAGGCTTCATTCAAACATAAGGTCAGTATCTGGTGGCAAATGTTTGCGTCCCTTACTCCTCTCTCTTTCTTTTTTTTTTTTTTTTTTGGTGGTACTAGGGACTAGAACTAGTGCTTCATCCTGAGCTACTGCCCTAGCTCCTTTCATTTTCTAATTTTGAGACAGAATCTAGCTAAGTCAGTAAATTGCCCAGACAGGGCTTGAATTTGAGATCCTCCTGCCTCAGCTTCCCAGAGTCCTGGGATTATGAACATTCACCATCACACTTGGCTGCTTCCCTTACTCTTCGTCCAAGACCCTAAGCCCCTGAACAGCTGCAGAAGGTGTTCATGTTGGAATTCTCACCCAGCAAGCAGTTTGTCCTGTGCTTGTTTACTTTCTGACTCCTGGAAGAGAAGGATCACACCACGTTTCTCTCAGGACCTTTGCAGCTGCTACAGTTCACAATGGTGTCTCCTCCAGGACTCAGGCTGAAAGCTTGGTCCCAGCCCGTGGTGTGAAAGAGAGGCGTTGGCAGCTTGGGAGAGTCAGGTGGGAGGGAGTTAGAGCACCGATGTCATGGTCTTGAAAAGATACTGGGCCTCAAGCTCTCTCCCTGACTCTTTGTCTACCTGCTGCTGTCTCTCTCTCTCTCTCTCTCTCTCTCTCTCTCTCTCTCTCTCTCTCTCTCTCTCTCTGTCCCTGGCATCACAGGGCAGCATGCTCCCTCCAACATGTGTGTCTGTCACCATGTACTGGGCTGCCACAGGCTCAAACCAGTAGTGTCAGGTGGTGATGGACAGAAAACCCTAGAACTATAAGCTGAAATGTAACTTTCCTTCTTATAAATTTATTGTCTCAGGCATTTTGTCACAGTGACAGAGCGCTGACTGGCACAATAACAATTTATTCGTGTTTCTGGCTCTAGTACATCATGAAAGATAACTCTGTCATGGCTTTGGTCCCCATCCTGATTCACAGGAACAGGAAAAGACTTGCAATTCCTTTTTTTTTTCTTTGTGATACCAGGGATTGAACTCATGACCTCACACTTGCCAGGCAGGTGCTTATGCCACTGAGCTAAATCCCCAGCCCAAGACTTGCAATTCCTGAACTCAATGAATTCACTGAGCCATGCTGTAGAATTTTCAAAAAGCAGAATAAAAAGTAACTCTCAAAGTTATGCCATAATAAAATAGCAACACATACTATCAAAACAGTTTTCAAGCCAGCGTCTCACTACAGATTTCAGTGAGGGTTAATGTAGGGGTTACTGTCACTGGTTTTAAAATGGAAGATATGGAGAAGCAAATGAATAATAATATGACCTTTAAGGTGCAATTCTAAGTTAGCTTTGCTCATGTCAGCATCTGGATGCTTAATGTAGTCAAGGAAAATGTGGGAAAATTACAGTCAGCTGATATTTTCTATTGTGTCAGCAATTTCCTCCAGTATTGTATTATGCTATTAACTCATACTGTATCCATCCTTGACACACTATAAGCATATGGTTATTAGATTTGGAATATTATTAGCATAAATGCAATTGCAAATAATGTGGAAATTAACATGAGAAAACTCAGAAACAGCCAAGGCATGCTCTCTTTGCTTGGGATCAACTGAAATGTTGCTTATTAGCATAAAGGAAAAATAAAACAAGGAATCAGCAAAGAAATAATAATATCAGCTCCAGAAATAATAAGATAGCCATGTAGTTTACAGGGCAATTGCATTGTACAATAATAAGAAGAAATTTATTTTTTCATGACCATTAAAAATGTCCTTTTGAGTTCTATTTCCAAGGTTCTTGAGTTAAATTTACAACATTTTGGGCCATCCATTAATTCATTTTTTTTAAAAAAAATCTATTTTGATCCTTTTTTATGTCCTTACAAAGACTGATTGTTAGAAGACAAGAATTCAGAAAGGGTTTTTATCTTCCAGACCATTGCTCAAATCATTCTAGCACCCACTGACCTTGTCCAGCGTTTTGCAGACTTTTCAGAAATGAAATTTTATTTTATTGCACTTTACTATTCACCTGATTCTCTCTTTTCACTGTGAAAACAAGTTGGTGGAATCCTAAGAGGATAAACTATGAAACAGGGAGAAGATTGACTCCTGGTCCCAAAGAAAAAAACGGATTATTTTTTGAAAATAAATATTATGCCCATGATGATAGCATTTTTATTCGACAAGAGGGAACGCACGTGGGGATGCCCGAAAGTAAGGGAGAATGTCCTGAAGTTATTGAAAAGTCATATTTTTGACTTTTGTCATGAGCTAATCTCAGAGGTATTCCCAGTACAGAGTCAGATGCCAGCAAGTGACATGAACAATGAGGAAAATAAAAAGCAACTCTCAGACCTTTCAGAAAACATGGTATTTGAGCAGAGAGATACTTGACAACCGAGAAGTAAAAGGTGTAATAATTAATGACATTGAAATTGTAGTCAATATAGGGAATTCGTAAATCATTTTTTCAAAAGATGTAACCTTTACACACATATCATCAAGTTATTTAAATTACTGTGACTAGAGAGAATCCACTCCTCTGCTGAGCTAAATGTTTCAGTACCTGAATGGAGGCCAGGGACGCTTTCAAAAATCAATGGCTGAAGAAGATACAGTGTCATGGACAAAAACTCAGAATTGGAAACTTCTCTTGAATTCTGATCAAAGGGCCAGAGAAGGTGCAACTTCACATGGAAAACCTTTCCTTACTTGCAAAAATTTTTCTTGGTTTCTTGACTCTCCTTTCCAGACTGTTTTGTCCTTAGTAAAGTGCTATTTTGCTTCTTGTCAGTTTAAATGTGTTTTCAACCATAACAGGTTAAGAACTAAAGGTTTTTATTTGCCAAGCGGTTTCCATGTGCTCAGGCCTGCATAAGAGGTTTCAGATATGTGGGTGACGCTGGAATCCTCCCACACTCACGGCTTTCAGAGTCCCGGTGTCGGGGTGAGGGGAGTGGCTGGCTGGGAGGAGGGCACCGCTTGTCCACTGGGTCCGGTGCCCTGGCGGAGAGCGCTGGGATTTCAAGGGTAACATTTCAGCAGTGAGCCAATTATGGTGGTGCCAGTTACTCAGTAAACTGAGGCTGGCAAGTTCGAGGCCAACCGTGGCAACTTACCAAGGCCCTGGATCAAAACACAGCATTAAACATTAAGAAGAAAAGAAAAAAAGAGTCGCAGTTGTAGCTCAGCAGTAAAATGCCTGCCAGCACATGTGAGGTCCGTCTCATCTTCAGCTGTCTTCAGCTGTAAATCTGGGACGGAGTTAAGCAAACATTTTCATTACAAAAAATCATTCCGTTTTTATTTTTTGTATTTATAAACTACCATGTCAACAGAGGTACATACACATCTTATTTTGTCTCTGATTTTTTATTAGTGTTTTTACAATAATGACATTTATCTTGGGAAATCTGCACATACGCCTATTGTATTTTAATCATTTTAAAGTGGTGATGTTCAATTATGTTGCATATGAAGTTGTACTTTTATCAGTATGGGTAAAGGTCAGCTTGTAAGACTTAGCTTTTGCCTTTGAAATGTTTGTGTCCATTGCTTTTTCATACTCTTGGTTTTACAGAGCCATATCCCCGTGTTGTCTCAGCAGTAAGGCAAACAAAGCATTGGCAGAAGGAAATGTCTTACACACACACATGCACACAGGCACATGTGTGCACGCACATACACACACACACACACACACACACGGAGTGAGAGGCAGAGACAGAGAGACAGCCACGCAGACACGCCCATCTAAACACACTGTGAACCCACTGCAGGGCAAACAGATCTTCTATATCTGATTTTCTTATCCGTTTGGTAACGTTAGTTACATAAACGAACCAAGCTGGCCTCTGTAGATGCATCTTGTGTTGTTTGATTCTTCACAGCATGTAGACCTGTTTATTCTCGAGCCTGCTGGCACCGAGCTCAAATTCTACACACCCTGCAGTTCCAAAGGCAGGCTCAGGAAAACAGTTAGAGCGCTCTTGATTGCACACCTCCCCAGCAAACCCTACCTTCAGTCCTGAGGCAGGGTCTCTGTGAGGCCTCTTGGAGTCTCCTTGGCCAGCTGCTCCCTGGATCTGGGACTGGGAGATGCCTTGTGCATACACCCCATCCAACCACCCCAGACAGGCCTCCCTGGGGCTCCTGTCCCCATGCCCCAGCCTCTCCCAGCTCCCCACCTGCATCCCCAGCACTCACTGCCTTCCCACCAGCTCTGTGCAGAGCACAGCTGTGCACTGACTCCTGGGAGCCCATCACTGGGGAAAATGCATGTCTGCACTTTTACAAATAAGGAAATTAAGGCTTAGTGAACAAAGATTTCCCCAACAGGAGAGATGGGTCCTTTGACCAATGCTAAGGAAAAAACAGCCTTCCAGTCACAGTGTTTTGTGGTTCTAAAGCAGGACCCTGACATTTCTATCACTTGAGTGCTAACTGTGACTCAGACACACCTGCTTCCTCCTCAGCCGCTTCATGTGCCCAAGTTTCTTTACCTCTTGAAACCTCACCTGGATTTTTAAGGCCCTGCTTATGTATACAAAAGCGTTTCTGTTTCTTCTCATTTTGAAACGAGACTGGGGAGTGGTTCCATGGATCACAGGCGTCACGCTACGGAGACCCAAGCATGTTAGTGATGATTGTGCAGCCCTGGTCTGTAATTCAGTTGTACCACGGTGACTCTGAGGGCACAAGGAGGAAGAATTCATGCTTTGGAATAAAAAAGGAGATCAATTATGTCTCTGGAAAGACAGACGGACAGGGCACATGAGGGTCAGGGAGGCAGAGGTGTAAAAGGGGGTGCCCAGCTGGGTGATGCTGCTGGGTCAAAGCCCAGCGTGCTCGGGTGCTGGGACAGGGGGGTGAGAAATCCAAGTCCAGGCTTGGCCAGATAGGAGGCCTTGTCTCAAAATAATGCAAAAGGATTTAAAGGAATGACTGGGCGTGTGGCTCAAGGGAAGCCAAGAAGAGGAATAAGAAGAGAAGAAAAAGAAAGAAAAAGAGAAGAGGAAGAAGGTTTCTAAAAACAGTTTAAAATTGGCAATAAGAGTCTATTTTTTTCCTCTGGATAAAAAAGTCAATCAGTAACATGCAAGAATCAACACGTTTCCATGGTTTAAAAAACGTTTTATTTTTTGTCTACCATGTAGCAGTACAGGTTAATACATAGAACAATAATTTTTAGATGAAAGTAAAAAAAAAATTAAGAACTATGTTATAGGGTTTGTAAAACCACAGCATTCCAAACAAAAATTTTTCTCTAATAGTTTTCGGGGGGTGGCTTTCCTGCACATCTGGGGCAGCAGTGATAGGAAGTAGATAAAAGCTAAATTTCTAGCTGTCAATGCAGTTATAATTCTTCATTCCACCAGATGTGTGATTAGGTAATTTATGAAATAAGGACAGAGGAAGCTGTAGTTTATTTAAACCGTGAATTGTGGGAGAATTTGCTTGAGAAACTGAAGAATCCGAGGGACATGCTCAACAAGATTTTCCTACAGAGGCAACCAGAGGGACATCTACTCCAGTCTTCCGAAGTGTGTATAATGCCTGTATCTTAAAGAGATCCCTGAAGTGGTATTAAATCACAACCTTGGCTCCTGCGGGAGGTGCTATTCTGCTGATCTCCACGACCTGTCTTAGCTTAGACCTGAAGGACTCATTTATAAAGAAAGTGGCTTGAAGCGCTGTCTTCTGAGTTTCACAACAGCACAGGGGCACACATCTAGTGTGGATTCTGCTGACTTAGAGTCTACTAAAGTTGCAGTTTAAATTTTGCTCCCAATAAAACGTATCATCGTGCATGAATGCAATCAGTGCTCCAGCACGAACACGCGTGTCCCCTGAAGGCCCCACGTTTTTAGCATGTGACTGCACTTGGACCGTTACACGCAAAGATGAAATTGTAACAGGTGGCGCTGTGAGCAGCCTCCTCTCTGCCACCTGTTGATATTTGGCCCATGTGACATCATACAAGGCTGAATTTCCTCCTACCTCCCTCAGCTTCCTTTGTGGACACTCATTACACTGTATGTCTTTGCTTTGTTCCATCACCATATTGCGCTGAACAGTGTCGTGCTCTGCTAGGTCTACAACGGCCATGTGTATAGTAATGGTTTCCAAGTCACCGAATCACCCATTCACCTTCCTCCCCTGGATTACAGGAAGCACCCTTTCCTGTTCCTTTTCCTAATATTGTAATGTTTATGGCTGTGTCCGTCACAGAAGGGGTAGGGAAGAGACAGAGAAAGAGATTTTGTCCCAGTGCAAGTTTCAAAAGTGATTTTTTCCCCCACCTCCTCCTATGACTGGAGTTTAATTTTTGTGTGCCACTGTTTCAGTTAGATATGCTGAATTTCGATACGCATATGCGGTTTACTCCATGTGGTGGATTAACTAATGCTCAGCGTGTAGCACCAGCTGAACTGAGTCAGCGAGGTTCTGCGTGTGCAAGGCCCACCTAAGGATTGTGGCCAACTGCACAGAAGGAGAACTGGAGGGGAAGATGGAGCACTGTTGGTTCTCCTGGAGAAGCTGACCATGTTGGCTTTCCTGATATGAACTCAGTTGTTCTCATTGTCGGAGGAGCTCGGGTCCTTGCTGTCACTGAAGATATCTGTAGTACTTTTCAGTCTTTAGCTTGAGCATCACTTCCTGGCTCCAGTGCAGATCCCTCAGCCTGCTGGCACAGATCCTTCATCCCGCTGGTGTAGACTTTCTAGCTTCCACTGCTGGCCTTCGGGCCTTCCCAGTGCAGATCCTTGATACAGACTTGCATGAGACATTGTCGTGGGCTCCAGGCCTCCAGTTGGACTCATGGAGGACATTGCCATGGACTCTAGGTCTTCTTATGGGCTCATGCAGGACACTGCTGTGGGATCCTGGCCCTCATTTGGATTCTTTGGGGCATGAACATATCTCTTGTACTCTTCTGCATTTGACTTTTTGGATGAATATTATAAACTAATTCTACAAATTATGGGTCCTGTATTAAATTTATTCCCTAGAAAACTGCAACTACAACACTCCACCTAGGGTATTTTCTCTATGTTCTTAATTTGCTGATTTGCATTCATCCTGTCTTCCTTTGTAATACGTGTAACTCATCTACTGTGGCCTCACACACTGGGCGTATCTCTTCTGGAGCCCATACACATTGTATGGAATTATCTTGGTAATGGCATATTTTTGATACCAGTTGTTTGACTATTTGACCAGAGTGACTACATTGCATTCACCTGAATATCCTGATGTCAATAATAGTTTTTGAATAAGAAAAGTTACTAAATACTACTTGAATAAATAAATGATATAATAGGGCAAAATGAGAGTGTTGACAAATGGGGTCTCCACAGAGACACATTCTTTTGTGGGAAGTTAGTTTCTTCCAGACGCGGAAATGATTTACCTGCAGAAGGTGCTTGGGAGATAGAGAATCTTTTTTTAAACCTTATTTTAAAACAGCATGATGCTTTCCTATTAGAATGCTCTTTCCGATCACATATTGGGTGTGACTGTTCATCCTAGATGTTAACTTCGGTGGGTTAAGAGATGCCTCACAGTTCAGGAAAGCACACTCCTAGGTGTGCCCTGGAGAGTTACAGAGGTGTGACCTGGAGGACTACGTCTGGTCCCTCGCCCATTTCTCTTTGGCCCTCTTCCCCTGCTCTGCTTCCTGGAGAGGATCAGTGAAGTGGTTTTGTTCTCCTGTGACCTTCTTCGCGATGGCCCTGCCTTGGAGCTGGCTGGCTGTGGAGGGAATCCCCAAGTCAAGAGTGAAATGAAACATTTTCTCCTTTAAGTTGTAGGTTTTATGTGCTGTGCATCATATTTCAGCCATGGGTTGCTGATGATATAGTAAGATAGGAGTAATCACTGGCCAGCCCCACGAGGTGCCTCTGTCAGATGAAAGCTCCTTCCAAGCGCCAAGGACTCCTCCTTTTCTGGGGAGAGGAAGAAGGGATTAATGATGTTAATAGCAGTTGGTCAGGATACTTTCTAAGGCTCTAGTTAACATGTTGAGCAAACACTTCTTTCCAATATGCTAAGGAGGTCTCAGAGAGCGGATAAAATTTGAAGGAGCCCTTGAAAACATATTGGAATGAATAACAGAGGAAGATCCTGGTAAGGTCTTAACCAGGAGAGCAAGTGGCTTCGGTGATGAGAGCAGAGCTGCAGAATTAAGGCACGGTGAGTGAGCAGGTCGGTGCCATGGTGTGGCACAGGCAGCGTGTTGACAAGGAGGGAAAAAGGCAGAGACTAAATCTTGCGTCTGCACAGGGTGTGTGGTGAGGAGGTCGGTTGTTATCACCACCGTGATTTTATGGACTAGTCATTGAAGTTTTACTATGTACCCAAATAAAAGAACATGAAACTATGGCCTATCATCCCCTGCTGGGTCAGCCAAGGTGCAGCTCATTTTCTGCTTGTCCTAGAGGTGAGGCGGCGAAGGTGCGCTGGGTGTACTGAGCTTCCTCCACGCCATTCCCTGGTGGGCGGCGAAGTCAGACAGCGAGGCCAGTGCTCTCGGTGAGTACTCTGTGTGGCCACATTTCGAAGACTTTCACCTACTCCATCCAGGGGAGTGTTCCCGGAGGGTAGTGATTTGCCTCTCGCTGGCTGAAGCTAACGCTCCTTGCAGCCCAACGCTTCCCTTCATGTTCAGTGAATCTGTACGTAAAAGCCCGAAGCCTACGGTCATGTGGACCCTTTGCCAACTCAGCAGGAAGGATTTCCACTTTTTTTTCTGTAGACTGAAGATTTCTCTGATCCCTGAGTCCGTCCTCAAGCCCGACACCCCCAAGAGACCTTCTCGGATCACTCGATCATTTTCTTGTTTATTGTCCAGTATACAGAACACACAGCAGTAACTGGACTTAACAAATGTTGAGTTGTTAAACCCAAATTACTTAACGAGGATATGATTAGAGGAAAATCATACATATTTAAATAACAGATGGAACTACAGACAGCTGGGTGCAGCTCTCTCTGCAGTCATGGTCCCCAGTGCCTAAGGAAGTCTTAGACTTACACATCTTAGGGTCTGTCCTAGACCCCCAATCCCCCAAATGGGTGCACAGTGAAGGCTCAAATGAATGAGACACACGGCATGGTCTTCAGGGCTGAAGGAGGAGTGAGATCCTCAGCAGAGCTTGTAATGCTGCTAGCCAACAACCAACTGATGCTAGACAGCCCGTATTTAATCCCAACAAGCAAGGAGCTGAGTGGACAATGGAGGAAACCTGAACAGGATCTTGAGGGGCTCAAGGACGCCTCAGAGCAACAGATGATGCTAATTAAGGAAAACTATCCAGAAAGTCTCCAGATGGCCTCAGCTGTGACCTATCTTGCCCCCTGAGGTGTCTCCTCATTCTCAATTCAATCATTCCCCGGGCCACACCACAGCCCCCATGTGTATTGGGCTTCTGTGCTCTCCAGCATCTTCTCCTGTTTCCCCCACGGATACCACTTTCCCTAAGGGTAATAAAACAATTGATGCTTCTTTCATCATGTTGGTTTCTTATCCATCATAAAGATAATGAAATGTAGCCATTTGTATGTAGACGGCTGTGGTCTGGGAGTGCTTTGGGGTCCCTCCAGGGAGTATTTCCCACCTAGATGATCGACATGTAGGCTGCACAGTGAGGAGGAAGACCCACCCTGGTGATAGGCCTGGATGGACAGAAAAGCAAAGAGTCTTCCTCTTTCAGCCCTGCATGTTTCAGGGGTTTGGTCCTCAGGGGGGTGGTACTGGGAGGTGTCGGAACCTTTAAAAGATGAGGTACATGGCCAGGCCTTTCCCCGCTGTCTCTGCTTTGTGGTCCAAGAGAGGACGCTCACTCCTGCATGCACAGTGCCTCTGTGCTCACCTGGGGGACCATGTGAGCAGCACTTGCTAGAGTTGTCATGGCATCAATTTGACCGAATGGAGGGTTGGGGGAGCACCGTGGATGATTGATGTGTAGGCTGTACAGGGAGGAGGAAGACCCACCCCAGCCTGGTTGTAGGCCTGGGTGGGTAGAAATGCAGAGAATCTTCCTGTGCTGCTTTTTCTCCAGTCTTTACTGTCAGCTTCGCATGTTTGTTCCTGGTTCCTTCCAGCTTCCACTGCAGGCTCCTCAGCCTCCCAGGACAGACCCTTTGACTTCCCTACACTGCACTGCACCAGTGAGATCCAGGACTGAGATTTTCCCATGGACCCTCTGGCTTCCCAATGCACAGACCCCCATTCTGCATTCTTCTGTTCCCGATCCTGCAGGGGGCCATTGGTCAGTTTAATTAGTATTCCTTTCTATGTAATATATTTTTTATATCAAACCTGTTCCTCTGGTGAACTAATTGATGCAATGCTTCACAGAACAACTTTGCCAAGATTCTAAATCCAACACAGCTTCTGGCTCTGAGTGGCCTGTGGTATGTACCACAGTGGATCAAGGAGTGACGTGGGATTAAAGATTGTTACATGGAATCCTGTCACCAAGAGTGGCAAGACTAAGGTAAAGGCCTGCTTTGCAATCTTCCTTCTGTGGCTCTGTTGATGAACCTAGTATGGCATGGGATGATCTGTTTGCAGGATGAGGAAATGATTGGCCGGGGGAAGCCCTTAAGTGTAATACTCCACTATGTTGATGTGTCCACCTGAAAATATTCCTAAAATGCTTACCCTGGGCTTACACTGTCAAATGTGTATGGTTCCCACTTCTAGCAAGTTCCACAATGGTCTCATTGTTATCCTAATCTTCACTATCCAGCAATTATTCCACCAAAAATATGAGGCTGAGGTAGAGGCAGGACTTATAATGCCCAGAGCACTCTTAAATGCTATAGAGGAAATTATGCATTTGCATGGAAATCCACTGTAAAATGCCTGTACCTGGAGATTCTTTCTAGGACTTGAAACTCATTTTTTTTTCATACCATTTATTGAATGCTGCACTCTTGATGATGTATTTAGTTTTATAAATACGATCTCATTTCATTTGCTCAATGACTCAGAGACAACTCTTTTGTGATTGTGTGTATAGAGCAATGTGGATGAAAAGGTTCTTTCTGATACTGAGCTGAAGATGATCTTGCCTCCAGGAGCTCCTGGAGGCCAGGAAACAAATGGCACATTCAGAATATGCAAGTGCATGAAGCTTCCACCTCAGGGCTGAGCTCCAAGAAGTGAGCCGTGGCAGGTGTAGGCCGAGTCCACGCCTAGCCCCCTTCCCCACTGTTACGCAGTTCTGATGGCAAACTGAGGTGTGCTCATTTCTCAAGCCCCACCGCTATGCTATTTAAATCTAAATTAGGACCAACTACAGTGACACAGGAACAGCTGCTGGCACAGTTTATGATGAATGCTAGTACTTCCCAGGTTATAGCGTTGGGCTTGTTTAGTTCACCAGGGAAAAAGCTCATGAATCATATACACTTGGGCATATTCGAGTTTAGTCTACGAGGTTCCTCCGGTCATGGAATCTACCACAGACTGGACCCGTATGTGAGCTGCAGAGCTGATCAAAACAGGCCAAGGGCACAGTTTAGCTGAGAGATAGCTGAGTTGTGGTGTTTGCTCACCAAGTACTCCCATGTGACCCCTTCAAGAAGCTGAGAAGCTCCTTCTCAAGTCCTCCTTTTCTGTGGTGCTAAAATCTGTATTTTCTGGAAGATTCTGTTTTGTATGGATCTTAAGACACATGTTAGTTGTCAGCCTGAGTCTGACCCAGCCTGGGAAAAAAAAGTAAGAGTTGGAGACATTCTGCTAATTTCTGCACATCCTCTGTTCTGGAAGCTTCTATTCTCTTTTTTTTAGGACATAAAGTCAGTCATCCAAGGCCACATCAATACTCATTCAAATGTCCTAAAATGAGATCATGCACTGTTAGCCTTGTCACAATTCAAGATGTACAAGAGCTCTATCCAGTCTAAAGTTTCACATTACCAACATGTATTCTTCATTCACTTCAGCTCAGGGCTGTTCGGTTTTTGTTTCTCTCCAAGCTGAAATGGCAGCTCACACCAGATAGAAGTTCTCAGTCATGCTTCATCTCTGCATAATACCCAGGCAATGTTAGCATCCACTTAGTTCATGAAAAGCTCCAACCCTACCCTCGCCCCATGCTGTCAGCATGTGCCTTCTGCTCCCTGGAGCCCCATTTGGTCCCCTTTCCTGGCCTCCCAGCTTCCTTTGCACACCCACGTAGCCTGAGAATCACCTCCTCTGCTTGAATGCTCCTTCTGTTCCCAGGTTAAACAGGCTTCCTTTTGGTTTCTCAGTGGAATCTTCCAGAGCCTGACTCTTCATGATCATCAGTATTTCCATGTAGGCCAGTCCTTTCTCTTGCACTAGAATTTCCCATTTCTTGAGGGGTTGGGAATTTTTTTTCAGATATGTTTTTGCCTAGCAAGCACTTTAGAAGCTTTCTTTGCTTGTTTTTAATGATTTTGTTTCCAGTTGCTAAATCTGTTCATAAATAGATTAGGCAAAGGAAGCATAGAATACATGAAAGAAATAACCGTTAATCTATTTCTAATGTGTTCTGCTTGGGGCCTGAGATGTCTTACAGATATTCATTGTTTCAGTCTTCCTAAGAATTGCTGAGAAAAAAAATCATTATTATTGCCATTTTACAGATGGTGAAGCTGGGATATTTAGATAGCTTAACTGATATTTTATATCAAATAAGTAGCTGACCCTGGATTTCAAGCTAAATCCTCACTAACTAATCATTGATTGAGACCAGCAGAGCTTATTGAAAGGAGTGATTTTGATATCTTGTTCGTAAAGATACAATTAATTATTGAGACTTTCAAAGCACTTGTGAATGAATTGAAGGTTTTCTTACACAAGTATTTTACAATAGCGTGTGTGTCTGTTTGAAAGATGCCAAGTGATAGCCATGACTCCTTATTTGTTTCCTAAAGTAGCAGTGAATTCTTTTGTCAGAAATTAAATTGCACTTAAACAATTTTAGAAAAAAGCCATCTGTCAGGTGTGGGAACCTAATTTGCCATGGCGTTTTGAATGGACCAGTATATAATGGCTGTGATTTCATTGTGAAACATTACAACTCAAACATGCAGAAAATTGCCATTACATTTTGTGTACATTTTAACAGCTCATCAAAAGCCTGTTTCTGGGAGAATCTTCATACTTTGGTTTGACAAAACAACATTTTATGGGATACTGAATCCTAATGAAGACATTTGTAGTTAGGTCAGAGTCCCAAACTGTCTCTTGTGGAAAATGATAACCGGCTGATTGAAGACACTTCTGTTTGATGTGTCTTTGGATGCATCATCCACATCTGCTGGGCACCTCTGTGGTGGGCACCGTGCCCGGTGCTCCATGATTTGAGGATAAGCTGGGCGCTGCTGCTACACATGGCATTTTCCAGCACAATCCGGGGAGCCACTGCCATAGATTTAATGCAAGTCATGAAAAACTTCTGAAGTATCAAACCCTGTTCTAACACAGTGGAGGAATCCTCACAGCCTGCTCATAAGTTGGTATTTCTATTTTACATGAAGACAATGTGGTTAGTGAAGACTGAGAGTCAGGAACTAGAGATCTAGTCAGCAGGGGTAGCTACTAACAAGTAATCAAGGACTCCTAAGTCATGACAAAAAACACTTTCATGGGACACACAACTTGGATGTGATACTTTAGTGTCTATGGTGGTAATGTTTTAAGCAAACTCTTTTGGGTATTTACATATAATTTCAGATGTTAAGTTGAACTTGATTTTTTGTGTTGGTCTGTGTTTTAGTACATGATGATCACATACATGTCACAGTTCCCCCTGTGAAAATCTCATTTCTCTCCCTTCCCTCTACTCTTCTTCCCTTCCCAAAGGAATGTGCTGGGATTGTTTTTTAATTGCTTGGAATGTAGGAATGTAGCTCCTACATTTTTATGGCTTCTTTTAATTAGAAAGAAGAGATATCTAGGCAATTGGAATATCATTACATTGAAAATTTACAAACTGAATTCTATAAATTCAGCCAACGAGAGTAAAATAAGGTGGGGACTGAGAACTCTGCTCTAAAAATAAAGGCAACTGGTTAGAGTAAGTTAAAGGATAGGAGGAAAAAAAAGGAAGGTACAAGTGACAACATTTAATGCATCAGGAGGCCAAGCAACTCTGGCATTTTTCTCTTGAGACACTCATAAGTACTACGGGGCCTTCTAGGTAAGTGATACACATTCTCACAGGGCGTGTGAGTCCCTTTGGTCAAGTCCCTTTGGTCATAGCTCCCACCTCCTTCAATGATGCCTGCTGCGTCTCAGCAACACTGAAAAACCTAAACCTAGTAGGAATTCATGTCTATCTCATGAGCAAATGTGTCCACCCGTTCACAAGAATGGTTCAGATGTGAAGAGAGAACAGCTGACTATCCCAGGTAGTTTACAGTAAGGGACTTAAGTGTTCCCAGGTTTCCTAATAGCAAATAATCTAAAGCTGTTTTTGGTATCATTTGTCACAAAGAAACAAAGATTTTAGCGCTTCAGAGGTCACTGCCAGCTTTTGCAGTGTGTGAGTTTCAAGTTCGTGCCTCAGCAAATTGCAAATTACAACCTGACATAGTCTTTCCTGAAGAGACAAAACTTGGAACGCTAAATCTGCAAATGCCAAAGGTCTATTCCCTTACAAATGCCAGCAGCTGAGCATAATTTCAAAGAATCATGTTCCTGCAGTTGAAAGCCGATGCTGACACCTTCCACACTGCGGAGACCAGGCTGGTGAGGGGACCACATGCTATGCTGACACACGTGACTCTCTCTAGTTGGTACAGTAATATGTGGGCTTGCTTTGTAAAATACTGCTTTCCTTTGCAAGGCGAGAAGCATACCAGTGAGAAAGGAGCAATTCTAAAATTTTGATCATAGGAAGTAGTTTTTTTAAAAAAATAAATATCAAGTTCAATCAAGGGTGGGGAGACATTGTGACACAAAGGTGTGTGAGTTGAGCGGATGGGAGTGAGAGGCCTCTGCAGAATGTAGGTTTGAAGAGAGCTTGGTTTTTATTGGTGAGTGGCCGGCTTTGTTCTGAGACAGCAGAACATTTCCCTAGAATCTGTTCTTCATTCCATCAGGAGTTCTGTGACTCTGCATTCTTTTTCCTTCAAAGAAAGTGTTAACATTGCCCGAAAAACTCTGGAAGGGCAGAACGCTGTGTCTGCCTCTGCCTTCTCTGTTTCCGTGTTCCTCCAGTATTAGCTCCCTCTAGCTGGGTGTCATGTGACAGAGCACAAAAAGACTTGGCCTAGGCTGTTGGTGTCATGGTTTGCATGTAAAATAACCTTCGAATCGTCCTGTGTGTGGAAGGTGATGGATTCTGGGGGCTGTGCTCCCCTGGGGTTCATCATGGGTGAGTTCAGGGCTGACTGTGTTGTAGGAGGCAGGGCCCGGCTGCAGGTGCTCACCGGGCTGAGACCTAGAAGGGTGCGTTCTCTCCACTGCCCTTCTGTGCTCTCTGCTTCCTGGTCGCCGTGGGGGGAGCAGCTTCCCTCCCCCCTGCCCTTCCACCGGTCCTGGGTATTATGTTCCAGCAACAAGAAAGCCATGAGGATAACTGGCAGGCCGACTCTTTCCTCATCCCGTGGTTAACCCAGCACACAGACCAAGCTTCCGTATTCCGTAACCTCTCAGCTGCTCCGGACTCCACTCTGTCTCCTTGTGACTGAAGGGTTGGCGCACTCCTCTGCACCTGAATGTGAGCCCCCTATACCCTCTGCTGTCCTAAGAAGTGGCTTTCCTTCTGACATACACCCAGGAGGGTCCCCTGTCTACACTTTCCTTGAATTTCAGCAACTTCTTGCTCTTCTTGTCCTGGACTCTGTTCTTTGACAAGTTTCCTGGATTTCAACTTTCTAAAGATGCTTTCCATTCTTTCTTCTTAGGATTGTAAGTTTTGTCAGTATCACTAATGGATCCTAAAAATGACCAGGCTCCCAACAGGTGTCACCTACCTCACTCCTCAGGTAACCCATGAAGTGGCAGCTTATGTCAACCCTGCTGTGCAGCATGCGTCCGAGAGCTAATAAGCGAGGCCTTACTTTGTTTTTTTAATTTTCCCATCCCCCACAATACATTCCTACCTCCTTTTTTCCGTCTCTATTTTTACATTATTTTGCATTGCTTTGTACTTTTGCTGACTCTAAACTCTAAGTTTGGATGATCTGTGACTCTAACTGTAATTAGGTGAAAAAAAAGAATATTGTCAAAGGTAGGGTGAAACCAGGACTTTTGGCTTAGAAAGCACGGTGCGTTAGTGACCAAACAGGGAGTAGGGAAATAACACTGTGGAACACAAGTAGAAAATACTTCCACTGGGGCTGTCTTCACAGGATGAGTGAAGTAAGTCTGAGAAGCTCAGAACCCCACAAGGTATAGGTGTGAGTGACCGTAACTCTGGTTACACCGGTGTTCTCTTCACTGACACTGTATCTGGTTCTGCAATTGTTCCTTAGCACTCAAAATCCTAGGAGAAATCGTCTTTACCTTCTGCTTGCCAGGCAAAGGGCTCCCTCCCTCAGGCAGGGTGATTTCTGTTCTCTTTGGATCAATCCTTTGCTCAAACAAACACAAGTACTTATGGCAAACTCTTTTCTAAATATTTAAAACCATGGTCTCTAGTTACCTGTCTGCATTTTTGTCCTTAAAAGGAATGAGAATTAATACACAAGAGCGAAGTAAAGATTCAGGGGAAAATGGCAAATAAAGGGGTCTGCAGTGTGGACGGTGTGTGCCATCAGTCACTCACTGGAGAGTTTCCTCTTTTGCAGACAGGAGGGGAGAGGTATTTGGAGCCACAGCTGCCAGAGAAGCCCGAAATCTTGCTGCACCTCAGATAAACCACTGCAGCAGTCTTAACACAGCCTGAGAAAAATTGCAATGTTTACCAGGAAAACGTAGAGTTTGATCTTTCCTCAGTAGTTTTTATCTTTTATTGTCCATCATTTCCCTAAATAGGAGGGTCCCTTTTCTCAGAACTGCCTTAAACCAGTGTTATCCACCAGAAACACCATCTAAGTTATCCAGTTCTCTCACCAGTACCTTTGTATCCCCAACATTCACCAGCTAAATCAACTTTCTAAGTAATTCGATGTGATCAATAAGTTGGAATTTTGGCTTGATTTATTTTCTGTAATCTATTATTTTAACATGTAGAAGACTAATGTCACTGCTCACAAATTTATCTAACATATATTCATCGATACATTAAGTTTTCTAACACGTTATATATAGGATCTACATAATAATGCATAGTGTTGTGCTCCAATATTTTAAAATATTTTTGTTCTCAGTGAACGAGTAGGAAAACTGAAGTAGACTTGTTAAATAATCACCCAGGATACTGCACAGCTGGGAACCAAAGTCTGTTAGTCTGATTCTACAGTTAGCTTACTTAATTATTTTGTTATGTTTGCTATGAAAATGGGTTAAGTTGACATATTGTCAAAATCTGGTCCCTACTTTGAAGTATGGACCAGATGCATATACATGCAATGTAGTTTTTATTTAAACCACATAACTATTTTACTTGTCTAAAATGAATTTATATGGAAAATAAAATGAATATATGTGGGAAAAAGAACATACTTCTGTATCAAATTAATATGATAGTACAAGAAGTAAAGAATTATTTCTAACCATCTAGAAAATAGCACAACATCTATCAGAATTCATCAGCTATAATCAGGTTCTAACAACAATAACATGAAATCGCAATATGTTCAATGGCCTCTTTAACAATAGAATTATTACTATCATTAATTTCAAATTATGTTGATAGTATAAGAGAAAGTGCAGAAGTCATTGTGATGATGTCATCAGAAAAGGGAAAAATTACAAATACAACACTGAGGAGCTGTGTATTCTCTCAACAGTGAATTTTAATTAGAATTTTTATAACAAATTTGGGGTTATTAAAGTCATACATTTCTTCCTAAGAAAAGCCCTGGAATCTCTAATTCTCTCTTAGCAAACGTCTTTCCAGAAGGCAATCTGTCCATTTTTGTAAATTTATTTCTCCACCAAAAAGAACCAGAGCTTTCCTGGGGGAATCCAGCTTCATCCCGATGGGAGCATAGATGATGGGTGGGTGGGTTTGGTAACCGGATCGTGTCTCGGTGGGAGGGAAGCAGTGCTCTCTGTGAGGGTCTTCTGAGAATTCCCCAGACTTTCACTCCTCAGGGGTAACCAGCTGAGCGTTGACAAGCCGGGCTGCAGGGCAACACGGAGCTTCCTCTTCATTGCAGGGGCTAGAGCGCACACTAGGCCAGTCAGGTCCCTAGAGAGAGATCACAGAGGAGGACACAGGGGCTTCTCTGGCTTAGGAGCCACATTCCCGCCCAGAGCTGCCATCTCTTGGGACAGCGTCCTGCAGACGGAAGCTGTGAGTGTGGAGCTGTCCCAAGAGTTAACGTACTCGGAGACCAGAGAGGCTGAGCTTTACATCCTGTACGATTGCTCCAGACCACAGAGAAGTAACTAATGAATGGCGAGTTTGTATTGCAAGCAATGTGGCTTAATAATTTGCCTTCTTTGTCCATTTCCAGAGGAGTTAACTCGGGGTCAGAAACTCAGGCAGAAGGAGAAAGGATTTTATTGACCTTTTTCCCCCAGAAATTGTTCAAATATTAACGCCATTTTTAAAATAGAAAGGAAAAAGCCATGTAATAGTTTGCTACTATTGGAGACAGCTACAATTCCAGCACTTTAACCTACAAATCAATAATTAAAGGGGATAGAATTGTCCTTTACCTGAAGAATCCAGGTGGCACCAGTGGGTGAGGATGGACTCTATGAATATAAAAATATCAAGTAGGAAGATGGAAAAGCATAACTTTCAGGTCCTTAAGGAAGTATTTCTTTAGAGCAAGAACCATCAATGAATGTCAAAACTACCGCGCAAAAAGGAGCAGGGGACTGGATATTGCTTGATACTCACAAGGACTGTATAGTCCCACACAATGTAGGCTTTTGCCTGTCTCCATCACAACCAAGGGCCTCAGAGGCCCTCAGTTTCTTTGCTCTTTGTTGTCAAGGGAAAAAATTATCTGAATTTTGTGCCCCTGGGAGAAGTAACCAAGTCGCTTCCTTTCCACCTTTGAGAACCACATAGCCAGACACCACCATGTCACAAGGCTTGACCAATGTCACGCAGTCCTGTGATGTCTCAGAGTCTGCACGCTTCCTTGAACCAGCAAACGTGGAATGCCACACTACCACAAAATCCGCACAGCACAGACATGCCCCCTCTGCCACAGGGAGGCACTAGCCACCGTGGGAGGACTCTTCCACGTGCGTGTCCCTTTGCACATCTTCCCCCTTCGTCCTGGAGTGTTCCAGGAGTACTAGTTGAATTCGTGTAGGGATTACATTAACTGCATGTGTTGTATTAATTCTATATGTTGTATTAATTGTCCACTAGCTTCCTGATATCCAGTAGAGTTGAAGCAATGGTGAACTTTTGCAGGAGATCAGAAAATGAGGGGAGTATTCATTTTTCTGGGGTTCTGTGAAAGTGGTCTGATGTCTTCTTTCTCTCAAAGGTCACCGACATGCATAAAACTTGAGATTTCAGTCACACAGTACTTGGTATTTTTAGTACTGCTAACACTTACCTAGTAATATTTTTTCTGATAATTCCTATTGCTTGTTATCAATATTTTCCTAAAAAGAAATATATATATATATATATATATATATATATATATATATATACTGGGTTTTTAACTTGTATTTTCATCAGTACATGTTTGTAGTTCATGGTGTCTGCATTCCTTGTGGGGAATTGGTACATGCGTATGTCCTACTGTGTATCTTGTATTTTGCTCTACTTTAATCTTTATATAGCATATTTCAGAAGATATCTCTAAGAGGATGGAAAGTCTTTTGCATTGACATCAGTGAGAACTTATCATTTACTTACGGTCTTGCCAATCTGACCCTGGAAGATCTACAAACAGGCTAGTGTTAAATCTTACAGCTTCTTCATGTTTCACAGGTCAGTAGAATGTCTGGTTTACTTTTTCTCTGAATGACTTTCTCACAGTTATAATAAGGAGTCCTAGAAGTCCCGTTTACTTTCTCTCCTTTAGTGGGTTCTTTTTATTGTGCAATGTATCTTTTTCTGATTTAAATGTTGTTTTGTGTTTGTTGTAGGAGACAAATATATTTGATACGAAACACTTAGGGGATATAATGTAAATTACATATCTGCACTAATTTATTAAGCCACTATCAGTCAGTCTTTCCTGTGCATGTTTTACAGATCTGTGGAATGTATATACCTCATCTTATATTTGTTTTTTTCTTATGATTAAGAAAACTTTTTAGAAATGATTTACAGATGTCTTAGGATTGTTTTTGAGAATGGGTGTGATTATTAACTCCAGTATTACACACATATTTAAGTTATATTGGATGGTTTGTTAGCATATATAACACTTCCATAAATATATTGCTACATCAATTATTTTGTATTTATGAATATTGCTGCAGATAGCATAGAAGTAGTAATTTACTAAAATACTTGTGTGAATAGAATTCAGAAGTCTATAAATACTATGTGAAGTGGAGCTCTATAAATCAGTCACCATAAAGCCCAGCTCAAACAATGGAAAGAGCTCTCAGAGCCATGATGGAGGTGTTGACCATGGGATGTGACAGCTGGGAGCAGTCCCTTGTGATAAAGTCATGTCTGCTCTTCCATCTCTAAGTACAAAAGTTTTAGATAAAATTTTAGTTCAGATTCAGTAGAACCAAACATTTATATGCATACATCCCTGTAGAAATTTCACTTTAGAAATTTTAAATCTGTAAAATAAAATCCAAAGGTACAAAACATGACCTCAGAACATTATCTCTGCACACGTATGATTTGGCTGTTTGTTAGGAGTGTAATCATTGCAAACAATTTTGATACACAAGTTACAAAATTATGACTTTTCCACAAAAATTGCTTTGTAATATTTTTAATTGTTCATGCGTTTTCAGTACTTTGAAACAGATAAGTAGCAAAAAAGATCTAAGATAAAATTATAGACAAAATATAAATTTGAGAAAGATTCCTTGTCATAAGAACTTTTTATGACAATAGAGGAGTGTTCATATTCAATTTTATGTTACAATTTGCTACGCATTTTGTGTTAAAGGATGTGTTTTATGAATGATAATTTTATTAACTGTTTAATAATATCATTTACGTATTTAATATGCTTTCTCATTTTTGCCTGTTTTGCTCAATTGTTGGAACATAGGGTTGAAATTTCTGATTTAATTTGTTTTTGATTTCTCTTTTGTTTCTGTTCATTTCTAGCATTAATTTTTGCTTTATCCATTTTGAAGCCTCATTATTAGCTGTTGATGCATTCAGAATTTCCTCCCTCTGCTGAGAAGGAAACGCTTTATCTTATGAAGTCTGCATTCATTTCTTAGTGCTGCTGCACCCAGACACTACTAACAGATGGTTGGAAGAAGCAAACACTGCATCCTGGTTTTAGAGAGTGGAAGTCCACAGTCGGGGTACTGGTGGGGTCCCCCTGCTCTGAGACCGGCAGAGGGCCCTTCCATGCATTTTCCTGACTTCTGAGTTTTGTGGCTTCTCTGGCCTTTTGCTGGCATGCATCAGTGCACTCTTCACACCTCTTCAGGGGACTTCCTCTCTGCACCTCTTCACGTAGTATTCCTATTTAGGGGAAAGTTCTCCTAATGACCCTACTTCCCAACAAGGTCAGATTCAGCTGGCAGTGGTGGCACATGCGCGGAACCCTGATATTTCGAGAGGAAGAGGCAGGAGTCTTACAACTTCTAGACCAGACCAGGAAACTTAGCGACTTTGCAAGATCCTGTCTCAAAATTTAAAAAGTACCAGGGCACTAGCTCAGGTTAGACCTTGGGCTGAGTCTTCAGTCCTGCAAAACTACACACACACACACACACACACACACACACACGGCCACATTCTGTGACACTAGAGGTCAGCAGTGTTGCAGGACTCTCTCGGGTGACACAGTGTGGCCCCTCATGCCATTCCTCCCCCATCTGCTCTTCCGTCACCCAGTGCCCTCTGCATTGATATTTGTGGGATATTGTCTTGACCCTCCCACTTTTCTTTTTGCTCAGTTTAACAAACACATTTATATTGATTTATTACTCTTGTTTGTGTTGGGAAGAAACATAGGCGAAAGACGGCATGCTGTCCCTCTGTGGTATTTAAGAAGGTCTGGTCAGTCCCCCCATCCCATGCCCCACACTGCATCCCCTAGTGTCTGTATGTCCCCCTCTTCAGTGACGGTTGGCATCTCCTTGCACTGAGGGCCACCCTACTTATCTTAGCTTTCAAATTCTGGGGGATCCCAGTGTCAATTCCCTACCCCACGGTTACTGCCCCAGAGAATATTTTGACCTGACTGTCTCTTCCATAACAGGAGATTTTCAAACACTGCACCTCTATTACAATCAGTTTGAGTAGAGTGATTTTTCCCCAAGATTATGTATCTCACTTAGATTTATAAATTGTTTATGTAGACATGAGCAAGGTACTCTGTGATTGCTCATTTGTTTTGATAATTGTTTCCCTGCTTTTGATTTTGTCAATTGATCTGATCTTTTGAATTAGTCTTCTGCTTTTGTATTATACTACCTTGTTACAGATGTTCTTATTCATTTCAAAGATTTCATCCCAAAGTTTCCAGTTTTAGTCTCCAATTTTATCTCACTTAATCTACTTGTTTTTGTTTCTTCTAATTTGCCTTGCTGGTATTTTTTATGTTTCTAAACATTTTTTTTAAACTGCACATGGAGTTTTGTATTTTAAAAATGCTTATGTGGTGTAAGGATTTTAATTATGTGAATATCCTCCAAACACTGCACCATGAGCTGTGTGCCAAATTGGTATATATCTATTTTTTATTTCCTTGAAGCTCTGCAATTATGTTTTGCATTTGCCTTTGATCCAAGATGTGCTTCAAGATGTAATTGGCACATGGCATACTCACTTTTTGAATGATGTTTATTTGTATTAGTTGTTGCTTCTTTTATTTGCTATGAAATTGGACTAAAGAGGGTCATTTACCCTAAGAGTTCTGCCAATTCCTATGTTGGTGTGGCATATGCCTACCATCTGCAAAATCATTGTCTCTCTCTTTTCTGTACCTTGGAGTTTATATTATGTTAAGTTACATTACACTGTGCTATGTTGCAGCGCCCTTTTCTGTCCATGCCACGTCCTAGTCCATCCACGCCTTGTGACAATCGCTTCTCCAGGAAAAGGACACTGCATGTGAGAATTGGGCGCGAGGATCTTGGAATGTTTTGTACTGATAATTGTAATTTGTGTAGTTCACATGTGTATGTTTTTATGTAATGCTCAATATGGAGTCGAGGGTGGAGACTCCAGGGGGGTTGCTGGAGGCCCTCTAGATAACCCCTTTGTGAGGACTGGTTGTGGGGTTTTGCCTTCTGTGAATAATGTGAGAGAGTTTATGTGGGAGCTTT